>OX596278.1:25353238-25377804 GCA_951394225.1 Harpalus rufipes | reverse complement strand
ACTTCACGGACCTGCTCAAATGTTGCCTTTAAAGTTCTCATTCATCTTTAATTAATTCTAAATGACTATATGCAATACTTTCAATAAGTATTAATTTGCATTTCTTTTCTTCGCAGTTCTTCTATTTTCTTCGTTCTATCTCTTTCTTCTAAATCATTTAACTTCAGCTTCTCTGATATTGTGCTTAAGTCGTTTTCTATAAATTCTTTTAAATTCATTTCTTCCAGAAGTGCCTCAAGCCGGAATTTCCAGTTACTGAAATTTGTACCATTAAACTGGGCAATTCTGTATTTATCTTGTTCTGGGCCCATAACCTTTTGGTCTTTATTAATAAATAAGTACAGAAATAACTCAGTTTAAATAGATTTATTTAATTCAAGATAGAACATGAACTACAAAACATACACACAATGACAACTCAAAATTGCATTATAATAATTGAATAATTCATAGCACCATAGATTTATTTAATTGTACATATCAACAATAACATCCTCCTTTCTTTATTTTACATAAGAAAGTCTTTAAACTTATTTGGCAATTCAACATTTCTTTTAGGACGTGCAGTGGGACTCGCAGGGTCGGAATTTCTTCAGTCTTCGTTATCGTCTCTCGAGTTGGGGTTTCTTCAGTCTTCGTTATTGTCTCTCGCTCTTGGCAATTTTCTTTAAATTTGTCCTCTTGCTGTTTCAGTGGAGTGACTGGGTGATTTTCTTTATGATCTTCCTCTCTGGTACTGTCGTTATTCTTGACTTAATGTGAACTCTATCTCTCCTATAAATTCTTCCTTCCAAATTTACTTCTTAAGAGTTCTCGTTTATCTTCTTTTCTATGGTTGTTGGAGTCCAAAGGTTGCTTTTATTGGGTCTAAGTTGTACATAGGCTGGTTATCCGACCTTTAGCTCCGGCAGATCTTTGGTTCGTTGATCGTAATAATATTTACTATATTTTCTTTGGTTCTCGATTATGTAAGGAACATTTTCCACTATTTTTGGAACAAATTTTGAGCTTACGGACGGAATACCTGTTCGTGTCCTCCTACACAGTAGTCGCTGCACAGGACTAGATCCTATTTTGTTAGGTGTGTTTCTATGATGTAGTAGTAACCACCAAAAATCTTCTGATGATTCCTCACTTTTTTTAAAAGTCCTTGCAAATTTTTACTGTTGACTCTGCTTTTCCATTACCTCTTGCATGGTAAGGTGAAGACGTCGTGTGTTTAAAATTGTATTTCCCTTTTAGATAGTTGAACTTTTCATTAATAAAGTGTGTTACATTATTTGTACAAACAATCTCTGGTATTCCAAAACGACTAAAACTTTCTTTCATCGCGTGAACTACAGATTCGGCTGATAAATCTTTTAGCATGAACACTTAAAAGTAGTCCGAGTAATGGTCTACCATGACTAAAACTTTAATCTTTTCATTTTTATATGTAACATCTGCGATATCCATTGAGATATATTGCCACGAGTAAGATGGTATTTCGTGTGATGTCATTGGCGGATTAGACTGCGATGACAAATATTTCTGGCATATTTGACATTGTCTTATTCTTTCAGCTATTTGCGATGTCATTCCTGGCCAAAAAATGTTTTGTTTTGCTAGCTTCGTACAGTTTTCAATACCTGAATGACTTACGTGTACTTTTTCAATCATGAGCTTTCTGAGACTAAACGGAATTAATATTTTACCTTCTTTATATATCAAACCGTCTTGTACATTTAAATCATTCTTAAATTTATAATATATTTTTGCTTCATCTGGAATATCTTTGATGTATTTTGGCCAACCATTAATTATAAACGATATAATTGTTTGAAAACTTTTATCTCTTAAAGTTTCCTCTCGTATGTTCTCTACGCGTCCTGCAGCAATATTTAAATTGTCTAGAATTCGTATTTCATTAATCTGTCGAAAAGCCTTTATTTCCTGACCAAGTATATTATTGTAAATGTTGTCTCGATTCATTTCATTACCAAATTCCTTATCTTGTATGTTGTAAGTTGCGCGAGATAATGCTTCTGCTATTATATTATCATCACCGTTGATGTATTGAATGTCAATGGTAATATCTTTGTAGAATCCTAAGCATTAATTGCAGCCTTTTTGGAGCCTGCAATAAAGGTTTCTGAAAAATTGCTACCAATGGCTTATGATCCGTTTTTATTATTACTTTCGGATTTGCTACTATCAGCTGATCAAATCTGACACGCAAAAACTATCGAAAGCATTCTTTCTCGATCATCGCATAATTTATCTCAGATTTAGTGAGCGTTCTCGAAGCATATGCTACTTACCTGATCATCTGGATACATTACGCTTCTGTGTTTAAATTTTTGATATATCTGCTTAAATAAGTAATCATGCCAAGGAATCTTTGCAGATAACTTTTACTCTTTGATGCTGGCATATTTTGTATAGCGTCAATTTTTGACGTATCCGGTTTTAAACCTTCTTGTGTTAATACGTGTCCGTAAAACTTGACAGATGTTCTGCATAAATTCAATTTCTGTTTATTTAGTTTGCAATTATTTTCTTCAAGGCGAATAAATATTTTTTCTAAATTTTCATTATGATTCTTCAATGCTTCTACCATGTTGTTACCATATCCTACTATAAGAATATCGTCTGCTATTACTTCTACTCCTCTTAAGCCCTGTACGACTTCTTGTAACTTCATTTGGAATAAATCTGGGGCTAGCGAAATGGAACCAAATGGAAGATGTAGCCATCTGTATCTTCCAAACGGCGTCCAGAAACACGTTAGTTTGCTGCTCTCTTTTGTTAGCTTCAGATGCCAAAAACTCTTTTTAGTATCCACTGTACTAAAAATCTTGGCATTTCCTAACTCTGGCAGAACTTCGTCGATTGTTGTGCATTGAAAATGTGGTCGCTTCAACGCTTTGTTCAATACTACTGTATCTAAACAAATACGGAACGAATCGGCTTTCTTTACTAACAGGATGTTACTCACCCATACCGTATGTTTATCTTCTTTAGCTATAATGCCATCTTTTTCTAATCTATCTAGCTCGTCCTACAGTTTTTCCTTCATTCCAATTGGTATACGCCGAGGAGCTTGGATTTTTGGTGACACACTTGGATCTACCTCCAAGTCTATTTCACCGTGAAACAGCCCATAACCCTGAAACAACTGTTTGTGTTGCTCCACAACCTTTTCAGCTTCAGCAATGAGTTGTTTTTCTTGCTCTTTAACCTTTTGCATTGCCAATTTCACAGAATTGCAATACTGTATTAGACCTAATGTTGTGCAAGCGTTTGCTGATAACAACGGACCATGTTTCACATCTACTACTTGAAATTTTATACGATATATTTTTCCTTTGTGGTAACATGGTAACTGTGTTTCACCTAAAACTTTGATAGATGTACCATTAAATGATTTTAAACTAGTGGTAGATTTATCTAATGCTGGGTCATCATTTTTCAACATATTGCACAAATATTCATGGCCTATCAAGTTAGCGCCTGTATCCAAATCACACGGTACACTGTGCCATTCGCCGCCAAACTTCAATTTTAGTTCCGCTGTGACACTTCCACCTTTGCTAGAGTTATCAGTAACTTTACCAATAACTATTTCGTCATTATATGCATTCGAATCAGGATCAAGTTCTTCACAGGTTTCTACACTGCTCTGAATTTCTTTAATTTTCCTATTTTTGTTTTTAAAACAACACTTATAAAAGTGTCCTTTCTTCTTACATAATCTACATTCGCTGTCTTTTGCTGGGCACAGTTCTTTCTTGAAATCATGTGTACCACCGCAGTATCTACAACGTAATGCCTTCTTATATTGTTTCTTTTTATTTATTTTATTAACAGTTTTCTCATCAGAGTTTATTGTCTTGAACTGATCTTCAGTTATCTCACTGATTTTGCACATGTTTATCACTTCATCTAGTGTTAATTTGTCTAGATCCGCTTTAAGGAATTTCTTCTTTAATTCTGCATCTTTTATACCAAACGCTATACGGTCACGAAGGATTATTTTCTTCACATCTTTCACTGGATTTTGTCGAACTGACAATTACTCAGAATTTTATTGAGTCTTACCAGATAAGCATCAAAACTTTCATTATCCAGCTGGTTGCAAGTATGAAACTACCATCTTTCATACATGGGATGCGATTTATTAACTAACTTTTCGCTTATTCTCTTTAATACTTTATCCGTATCGACAGCATCTGCTTCAGTTAAATCGAAATTGTTGTACTTAATTTTTGCTGCATCGCCAATTATAGATAGAAGTATACTAGCTTTCTTTGGTTCTCTATCAACACTCCATTTATCCATGCCTGTTGCTTTCATATATGTTTCCCAATGAGGACTTATGATTTTGACGTCATCCGCGGTGAATTGGCAGCGGACCTCCCTCCACACAATATAGAAAAGGACAAGAAATTTTTAGAAAGAGCGAGATGATATACCGTGGCCGAGTCGATCAAATGCTTTCCCTTTCAGCATTTCTCACCGTTGATCCCGTTTCCCGTCATTTATTTTTTAGTTAGTAAAGTTTAGTTAAGTTACTTTGTGTGCTCAGACCAAATATAAATTAATGTTTGGTCTGAGGTGTAGTGCCCATTATTAATTATCTCTCCTTTCAAAAAGCAGTTGTTGTGATCACGTGGGAACACGTGATGGATCACGTGATAAACGTCAAACTTAGAGTTAAATCATGCTCACTACATAACTAATTATTAAACACTTTTTTGCACACTAGATGGCCACCGAAACATTTGAATTGTATAAGTCCCCATTAGATTTAAACAGCTCAAAATTTTCTGTAACATCACCACTATCAACTTGTAGACGTTTGGGAAAAGGGGCATGTTGTGTTGTTGAATTATGCTCTGTATTTATTGACTGTATTTGTTGTTGCATTTGCATAATCTGACTCTGCATAGCTTCATATTTTCAGTTTGTACTTTTAAATATTATTGCAAACCCTCCATTTTTTTAGGTTAACTTGCACGTTTTTTTTCTGTGACAGTTTCCTTTTTGTTTCATAAACCTGACACCATGTTTTGGAGACGTCGACTGAATATGAAGCTACTCTTTAATTTACAACTATTTATTACTAATCAAATAACGGTATAAAACAGTAATATATACGACATGACATGATTCAACCCTAATGATGTGACCTGAAGTGACTTGCCTGCCTGTGGCTAATGTCATATGCCTAGAACACCGATAATTTCGTTCAGTCTGATTTAATTAAATTTGGATTGATATAATTTTGAGTGGAGCCAGTGTCTAGTAATATTTTAAAATTTGAAATTTTAATGAATGGTCATTTACTCATATTATTAGTTAAGGGTGCAATTCTAGTGGGTCATTGTCCAAATCTAAAAAAATATTCTCGTCATTTTCTTTATTCTTATTGTCAAGATTTTCTTCATTTTCCTCATTATTTATTGAGATTTCGTCAGAACTTTGCTTAAACAATTGCTCTGTTCGAAGAATCTTTCTTTTCGGAGGTTGAAGGAGTTGGGAAGTTTGCGTGCTCGTAGGTGTGGGTGGAGTTCTTCGCATTGTATTTCTATAGTTTGAAAAGGGTGCAAATTGTCTGTTTTGTGACTGAATTTGTTGTTGAGGTCTGTGTACTTGGGGTTGTGGTCTAGTGCTAAACTGAATTTGATTTTTGGGTGGAAGTATTTTTTGTATTTGTAGATTATTTTGGTTATGGATGTATTGTAGGTCGTTTGTGATTAGATTTAATATTTCAGTTAATGATTTTGGGTTTCTTGCTGCCAACTGTGATCTAAATGGATCTTTGTAGTTGTTTATGAAACATATTATAATACTAGATTGCATTATCTAGTATGGTTTTACTGACATTGCCCTGCTATTTCACTTCGATTTTGCTTTTATATATTACAAATAATTCGTTAAATTTTATGTAATATTCTATTATACTTTCTTTTATTTATTTGTAATTGGTTATTTCATACATTAACGTGTATTCGGACCTTGTATCAGAATAATTTTGTAATAGATGTTCTTTTAAATCTTTCCATGTACTTGTCGAAACACTAAGGCATTGTGCAGCATTACCTTTGATTTTGTTTCTTAAAGTTAGTAAAAGTTTTTTGTGATATCAGACGGAGTTGTCTGATTTATAAGATTTACAATATCGTCTACTGTGTTTATAAAATTTGACAATGACTTGACGTCACCATCGAAGCATGGTACTAAGTCCAGTAACCTCAATATATCATTGTTAAGGTTTGTAAAATATTTCCAGCAACTTGTGGATTCATGGTTATTTTTAAGCGTACCAAGTTATTTAATAATTCTTCCAGAATTAATTAAAAATAAAATGTACTCCTAATATAAGTACGACTTCTTTAAACACTGATTGTTGCTTTCCGGTCGATTTTCGTTCGGGTGGTCGGCGTTGAACTGCGTTGTGGGTCGCTGATCGATGTTCATGCAGGACGGGTTGATGTTACTTCTCGAGTCCTGATTTGCCCTCAGAAATCATGGAGAAGGATTCGTTGTTAGGGTTAAGAAACGATGTCGAGCAGGTTTCGTAGGTTCTAATGGATCTGGATTGACTCGTCGACTCGCTGTCTTCTTCGTGGTTACTTGTGACTAACAGTTGAAACTGACGACTTTGAATTTAAACGAATTGATACTTTGAAAAGAAGTATTTCGATTCAAAAGCCTTCACAAATATCCGTTACGAATGCGCCAATTAAGTTTGATTTATTCGAAACTTAGTTTTTAAAAACTTTATTTAAGTTGTGTCACACGAACGCAATGAGAGCTGAAATAAGACAGGTGTTAACACGAATCTTAACAAGAATACAATAGAATGAATCAAATATCTTGTGAACTTATATTTAAACTAAAATGTACAGGGATTATCTCTTCTACGTGTTCTAAAGCAAAAAGGCTTGTTTTTCGTTCTAGAAACTACGACTTGAACAAATAGCAGGAGTTTAAAAATAACAAGTATGATTTCATTGTTTAGTATATTTAGGGCGGTTTCCCTACATAATTTATATATATATATATATATATATATATATATATATATATATATATATATATATATACAGTGCGTTAATTAAAAACCTGGCCATAGGCGTTTAACATGAGAAATCAGTTTTTCCTTGCGCAAAAGTTCCCAAATTATTTTAGTCAAAAATACTTCAAATAAATGTTATAGAGAATTAAATTCTGCACTCGAATTAGTAATAACATTTTATTTCTGAATTTCATAACCGAGAAAATCAATTTTATTTTTTTCTGAAAATAGCTGATTTATAGCGGTGGCCATGGAACTCAAAAAAAATTGCCAACAATTGTATGCCATCTTAACTGTCAAAAAAAGTTTGTGTTTTGGGATTTTTGTTCAATAACATATTTCTTTGAAAGTATGGAACAGTTTTCTCATGAAGAAAAGCTTGAGATTATAAAATTGTGAACAAATTTTGTTTGAGATGCATGGCTATCGCTATAAATCAGCAATCTTCAGAAAACTTTAAAATTGATTTTCTCGGTTATTAAATGTCAAAAATAAAATCTTATTACTAACTCGGGTGCAGAATTTAATTCTCTACAACGTTTATTTGAAGTATTTTTGTCTAAAATAATTTGGGAACTTTTGCGCAAGGAAAAACTAATTTCCCATGTTAAACGCCTATGGCCAGGTTTTTAATTAACACACTGTATATATAAATTTTGATTTTGGAATCGAAGTTTTCAAAAAAAACTAATTTTTATTTTCCAACTTCGTCTTTATTTAAACAGATACGTTGTTGAACATAATAACAGCATGTAGAAAGGGATACAAATGACGCTTATGACTAACTATACACTAGTTTATATACTAAGTTTATCGTAACCAAATTTGATAAGAAATGATGTTATTTGTGACGGTAGTGAATCATAATTCCTCCCCTTCAAGAAATGACATTATTTCAGAGGATTCAATTCTAAGTCTATCTTTTCTTGGTTCACAATTTTCTTCTGCTTATATTCTAAAATACGAGTATATTCTCTTTTTACATAATATGAGTATAATAATGATACTTATAATACTTAAAATAATATATAATATAGGTACATGGTGATTGTCAATCCCTTTTATGGATTTGATTTGATCTAGGTGTGTAATATTTAACTTGACTATTCAATTTATTTATTTCTGGTATTCGTTTAATTTCTATTTCTTTTATAGTGTCGAAAATGTATTCTTGATATAATGGTTCGTACTTTTGGAATTGCCAATTTTTTATAGTGCAAACATCTTGTTCATTGATAAAGATACCCTGTACTTATTTATATTAGTAATTGTCTCCACAATTAAACTCTAAATTTTGAAGATTTGGGGAAAATATAATTACTTTATTTGTATATGGTATTTGTGAAATGTAATTTTTTGTTGTAATCTCTTGGCTTAGACAATCATCATATATTTGTTTGTTTAGTATGATATTAATACAATTACTAATAGGGTTATAATTTGTTATACAATATTTATTATTTATAAATTTACGTATGGATATATATATATATATATATATATATATATATATATATATATATATATATATATATATATATATAGTCGTAGTTTCTAGAACGAAAAACAAGCCTTTTTGCTTTAGAACACGTAGAAGAGTTAATCCCTGTACATTTTAGTTTAAATATAAGTTCATAAGATATTTGATTCATTCTATTGTATTCTTGTTAAGATTCGTGTTAACACCTGTCTTATTTCAGCTCTCATTGTACCGTTCGTGTGACACACTACAATATTTATTATTTATAAATTTACGTATGGATATATATATATATATATATATATATATATATATATATATATATATATATATATACAGGGTGTTAATAAAAAAACTTTACACACTTTAGCAGGTGATAGTAGAGATGAAAACAAGAAAAAAATTCTAATACACTTAGGTCCAATACTCATTGGTTTTTAGAAAATTTATGTATGGAATTTGTACATAATACACAGGATTGACGGAAGGTATTGTGCTGGCCACATCAGATTTAACAACTAAGGACTCTAGATGTTTACGATCAAGAGTCTCTTCGACGACGGCTGCAACTTTGTTTACAATTGATATATATGTTATTATAGCTAGTAATCATATTGTTTTCCTCTGCTAATTGTTTATATGATAAATCGTAATATGGTACTGGAGTGAATTGTTGAATTGGGTATAAGTTTTTTTATGTAATTTGGGACTGCTAATAAGATGTGTATCTTATTATTTTGTAGTGTACAAGTAGCATATACTGTTTCGAGTGTTTCGAGTATATTTGAGTCCTGTGTAATGTTTTGGAGACTACTAGGATCTATTATGGTTATGTCTAATTGATTTAAAGAGCAAAATTCTAAGGATTTTATGACGTTGTCTACTATGTTTTTGAGTCTTTGAATATATATTAAAATTTTATTAATTTGGATTTCAGTGTGTATAAGCGCTTTCCAACTTTTGTCCTGTTTCACTATTCCAACTACTTCGTTAATTGTCGTTCGTAGTTTATTTTCGTCTAGTCTTACAGTTTGTAATTCTTTGTTAAATTTATCGGTCAAAGTTTGTTGTTGGTAGATAATTTCGTTTGTTTGTCCCTGTAATACTTTTTGGATACTACTAAGTTGTTCTAAAATTGTATTGTAACGTTCTTCGTCAGCAGCGTCTAAATTACCTGTTATTGATTTTATTATGGATCCGAATCCATTTATCAAACCTCTCTTCTTCCTTCTTCCGAATAATTTGATTATGTTAGTTTCGAGTTCTTTGAACATGAAATTTATAATTTTGCCATTTTCAATAAGAAATGTTTCATTAGTTAATTGTTTAACTTCATTATTGATGAGTTGCTCTAATTTTGTGTATTCAGTGTATATTGGATTTATGTCGTTATAATAATAGTGTAATTGTTCGCTTTCTTTTAAGTAGCACTTACCAATTGTATGTAATAGAAATCCGGGGTTACTCGTGATGTTTTTTATTTCGGCGAACCCATGTGAGGTTCTGAAACAGTTAAATTTTGATCTTGTCAATTTTCACCTTTCGTTCTCTGCTTTTTGTTTTTGTGTTTATTGTTTTGAACTTATCGTTATAATTCTTTATTTTGGATTTCAAGTATAAGGGTTTTTTGAATTTGGTTATTAGTCGGGGGTTTTGTTTTATATATGTTTCATTTAATGTCTTTAATTTATTAATTTTATTTTTTTCTAGCGGTTCTCTAAATCGTTTGAGTTTTTCTTGTTTTATTTTGTTTTTTACTTGTTCTATCTCTTTTTGTTTTCTTTCTTTGTAAACCTGCAATTGACTATTTATTCTTTCCTTTGGTCTTAGATTTGTGTAGTCTTTTCCGTACAGTACTTCGTTCGGGGTCATATTTGTAATTGTTTGTATCGAATTATTGTACGCGAATATACAATCATCAACTGTTTCCTTCAGGGATTTCAACTTATGTGTTCTTGTTTTTATTCGTAGGTGTTCGATCAGCGTGGAGTGAAATCTTTCTACCGCGTTAGATTTCGGATTTTGAGCAGACGTTACGTGTAGTTCAGTTTGGTTATTATGACAGAATGTTTTTAGGGATATATTATTAAACTCGTAACCTTGATCGCATATTATTTTCCGTGGAGGTATCTTGATTTTAATAAATGTTTCTAGCGTTTTTACTATAGTCTTACTTTCTTTAGTTTTGACTGAATATGCTTGTGCGTACTTAGAGAATTGGTCGTAGATTGCCAGGTAGTATTGTCCATCAAGGGTCAGAAGATCAATGTTTATAATTTCGAAAGGTCGTTCAGGTGTTTCCGTGAGATTATCTATGAGCTTGATAGGTTTACGATCATACTTGCATTCTTTACAAGTCTGACAATTGTTTATAAGGGCAGTAATAGTGTTAATCATCTTTGGCCAATAATATTTTTCTTTTAATTTGTTATAAGTTTCCATGATTCCTCTATGGTTTATTTTATCTGTGTGGTATAGGTAAACGATTTCATTCTGTTCATCTATTTGTTCTATATCTTTTACCTCTTTATTAACTTTTATTAAGTTTATAGTGTTTACTTCGAAATCTTTTTGAATGATTTTATTTAGGGCGTTAAAGATTTTGTCGTCACATATACAATAGTATTTAACTTTGGGGGTGATGTAATCCTTTATGAACTCCCGTAATTGTGTATCTAATTTATCTCTTTCAATAGTGACTGTTAGTCTTTGTTTTTTGTTATTGAATAATTTCTTGATGTCTATGTTATATGTTTTGTCTAAGGAAAATATAATTTGATTATCCGCTACATTTATGCGATTTTCTAATATTTTTAAACCGTATTCTTGAGCTGAATGTATAGTTTCTATATCGTCTTGTGTGTCTATTTTTCCTTTTATTGAGTCATCGTCTTGCTGTATAATCTTTTCTAGTTCTATTCTAGATTCTAACTCATCGCTTAGTACGAAGTTTTGTGGTAGTGCATAGACGTTTATTTGTATGCGTGTGTTTTCAAATACGGAGTTTAGTATTTTAATTAATTCATCCTTCGGAAACTTGTCCAATCCGCATGATAAATATGGGATGTTAATTTCGTATAGGTCATTTTTTATTAAATAGTCTCAAAGCTGTATCAGTGAGTTTTTTAATAATATTTTATTGCATTCATCCCTAAATGATTCTTTTGAAAACAAGTGGAAAATATGTTTATCATACTCATTTTGGATTATTATCTTATTTGGTAGTTTATTTACACAAAAGTTCCTACTATGGAATTGTTATCTATTTGTTTTGCCAAACCTTTTCCGAACTTGTAATCCTTAGATATACAGTGCGCGAAGATGGATGTCGTTGTTACGTCACCTACTTTAAAATTTATTTTGAATGTATTTCTGATTCTACTTAAAAAATCCGCGATTTTATTCGTTTTTATTGCTATGTATTCTATCTCGAAATTATATTCATTTAGTTCAATTTTCCATCTCATTAATTTTTGGTTGGAATTTTTCATGTTAAACAGCCAGGTCAATGGCCTATGATCAGTACGGATAATGAATTTTCGTCCGTATAGGTACGTTTTGAAGTTCTGTATGGCCCAAACTATTGCTTTTAATTCTTTTTCAATGGTAGAATAATTTTGTTCATGTGTATTAAATGTCTTCGAGGCATATGCTAATGGTTTTTCTTGTAGGTCTTGTACCTGCGAAAGTACAGCGCCCATCGCATAGTCGGATGCGTCTGTGGTTAATATAATTTTTTTATTAAAATCCGGGAATGAGAGTATTGGGGGGTTTGTTATTAGTTCCTTCATTTTATTGAAACATTCTCTATATTCATTATTATGAATATCTATTGTAGACCCCTTGCGTAAACAGTTAGTGAAAGGCTTAGTTAGTTTTGAAAAGTTTGGTATAATCCTGCGGTACCAAGATAACTTGCCTAATAATGATTTTATTTCTTTCACTGTTTTCGGGATTTGAATATTTTGTATTACTTCTATTTTCTTCTCGTTTGGTTTAAGACCTTCGCTCGAGATTACAAATCCTAGATATTCTACTTCTGTTTTAAAACATTCTGATTTATCTATTTGTATTTTTAGATTTGCGTTTTTCAAGTACTCAAAGACCGTTTCAATATTTTGCAAATGTTCTTGTTCTGTATTCCCGAAAATGATTATGTCATCCAGATATACGAGACATATTTTACCTATTAAGTCTTGTAGGACTTCATTCATGCACCTTTGCTTATATATTAATTTTGTAATCGTAAACAAATTTGATAAGAAATAATGTCATTTGTGATGGTAGTGAACCATAATTTATATATGTAGTATGTATTGTAACGTGCGCCCCCGAGAGAATAGTATACAATGCCGCCACTGAACGAATGTACGAGAACAATGACGCAATCCCTGGCGCCGCAGCGGCTGGACTCTAATTGCGCCGTGACCTCGTTCCTTTGTGTGCCGGTCATTGTCGCTTCGAAGGCTTCTAGACTGTTATGCGGTGTATAAATATCGGCCGAGAGAAGGCGGAGAGTCAGTCTCATATATACAAGCAACCAGATATGAACTCGGTGATATAAATAAACAGTTTAACAGTTTACATAAATAAATGTAGTTATATAAATAAGTGCAGTGATATAAATGTTAGTTAAATAAATAATCGTAGTGTTTAAGCATTTAATAATATTCTTAGCGTTTATAATTATTTAATCATAGTGTTAGTTGTTTTTATTATCTTTTAATATTTAATCTTTATTTATTTATCGTTTAATAAACACATTCTTTTGGTTAATAATATTTGTCTGTGTTTTACACTTCACCCATATAAATAAAAACGTTACAATTGGTGTCAGGTGTGGGGTTGTTAAACTGTGAAGTGTAAATAAAATAAATAAAATGGCGACTAAACAAATAAAATTAAGTGAATTAAAAGTAAGTGATCTCAAGAGAGAACTGGAAGAACGCGAATTAGATACGACAGGACTGAAAAGCGTTCTACAATCTCGTCTGCGGCAAGCGTTAATCGCTGCTGGTGAAAATGCTGACGAGTACTTATTCGACCTATCCGAATTTGGTAAATTAGAACAAAAAGTAGAGCATAATTCTAGAACCTTAGAAGAAAAATTAATAGAAAGTTCTAGAAAGGCAGAAGAAAATTGTAGAACATTAAAAGAAGAATTAAAACATGAGATGGCAGAAAGTTCTAGAAAAGCCGAAGAAATTTCTAGGACGTTAAAAGAAGAATTGACAGGAACATTAGAACAAAAATTAGAAGAAAATTCTAGAGCATTAGAACAAAAATTAGAAGAAAATTCTAGAAGTTTAGAAGAAAAATTAGAAGAAAATTGGAAGAAAATTCTAGAAATTTAGAACAAAAATTGATGGAAAATACTGAAGAAGGTCTGAAGAATTTAAAAGATGAGTATGACAAGAAGATCGAAGAAATGCAACAAAAGTTCACTAAAATGACATCGTCGTCAATGTCGAATTCCGAAGTTGCTAAGCCAAGTCTAATAGAAGGAAGAAAGGTAGTAAAACCTGATACTACTTCAAAAATGCACATAAAAACACCGGAATTTGATGGGAAGTCTTCATGGCCGAATTATTTAAAACAATTTGAAGCGGCTGCAAAAGCGAATAATTGGACGTCCGAGGAGAAGGCTACGGCGTTGACTGTCTCATTGCGCGGAGAAGCTATCGACCTCCTGCAAACGCTGAAAGAAGAAGAACAAGGAGACTACGACCAGCTAGTCAAACGATCGGATATGCGGTATGGAAATGCGCATCTGGAGCAGGTGTACCAGACGCAACTGAGGAACCGGTATCAGAGTTCAAAAGAAAGCCTGCAAGAATTTGAAGCCGACGTAGCCCGTTTGGTTCGTCTCGCACATCCTACAGCTCCTGACAGCGTTTTGGAGTGCCTGGCCACTCAATCATTTATCTACAGAGTTCGAGACAGCGAAATTCAGCAAGCACTGTTATTGGCTCGCCCAAAAACTGTAGTGAACGCACTCTCATACGCATTAGAAAATGAAGCTGCCAAACAAGCTTCACGCAACTTATTCCGAGTGCGAGATAATGAGGCTGAGAGAAAGGAAAACTCTGAAGATCTAGAAGAGACAGTGCGACGAATCGCAAGTAAAGTGTTTGCCGAAAGAAAGAAACTCCGCGGTTGGAAAAATGGTGCATTAGATCATCCACAGAGACTTCACAGAAAACCGCAAAAGAAAGTGGTTGCCTTACAGGACGAAAGACAAAGAAAAGTAAAGGAAAGGGAAGCAGTGTCGATGTCTTCAAGAAGATTTAAGACGCCTGGAAGACACACAGAGGGACAGAGACAGGAAGTAGAAGGAAAGGAGAGTAACGTCGACACATTGTCCAGAGGGCCATGCCAAGGTAGAGATAAATATGGTAGTCGACTGGAAGAAAAACATTCCACCATTGCCAGAATAACAGTAGTCGACGATAGTTGGCAGCCCGATGGATTACGCAAGGACCAAGAGAATGACCCGACGTTGAAAATACTGCTGGAGTGGAAAGCAGAAGAGAGAAAACCAAGATGGGAAGAAGTTGCACCACACTCACAGAGTGTAAAATCATACTGGGCGCAATGGGACTCAATGATGATTGGAGATGGCCTGTTAAAGCGTTTGGTGGAAAATACCGATGGAACTGAGAAGAGAACTCAGTTGGTTATTCCTAAGAATAGAATTCCAGACGTGCTGAAAGAGATCCGTGACGGATCTGGAGGTGGCCATTTTGGAGTCAACAAAACATTAGAAAGATTGCGCCAGCGATTTTGCTGGGTTAACTGCAAAGAAGACGTTAAAGACTGGTGCAAGAAATGTGTGGTTTGCGCTGGAAGCAACGGTCCTCATAGACGACGAAAAGCTCCAATGCGTCAATACAACGTTGGCAGTCCATTTGAACGCATTGCGATTGACGTGGCCGGACCATTTCCAGAAAGCGAAGACGGAAATAAATACATCGTGGTTGTCATGGACTACTTCACCAAATGGGTTGAAGCGTATCCATTACCCAACCAGGAAGCTACTACGGTCGCCGAAACCTTAGTCAAGGAGTGTATATGCCGATTCGGAGTTCCACGTGAACTTCACTCCGACCAGGGGAGAAATTTTGATTCTGCCGTTTTCCAAAATATCTGTAAGATATTAGAGATTAATAAAACGAGGACAACTGCATTACATCCGCAGTCCGATGGCATGGTTGAACGCATGAACAGAACGATCAACCGACATTTGTCGAAGGTAGTCTCCAACCACCAAAGAGACTGGGACCGTCATCTTCATCTGTTCTTAATGGCTTATCGTTCATCCGTGCATGAAACCACAGGACAAAGTCCTGCGAACATCTTATTTGGGCGTGAGTTGCGCTTGCCATGTGACTTGGTGTTCGGCAGTAAACCTGGGGAAGATCTGGCCGGGGAAGATTACGTAACGGACTTACGGAGAAGAATGGATGACATTCATGAACAAGTCCGCACAAACATTCAAGCTGCCAGCGACCGAATGAAGGACCAGTATGACATCAAGGCAGAAAAAGGTGGATACCAACCAGGGGATTTAGTGTAGCTTTACAATCCTCAAAGGCGCCGAGGTTTATCACCAAAGCTACAAAGAAATTGGGAAGGTCCATATGATGTCGTTAAGAGAATAAACGACGTGATATACAGGATTAGAAAAACACCAACAGGGAAGCCGAGAGTAGTACACTTCAATCGGCTAGCCCCATTCACTGGTGACAACAATGAAGACCATCATGGAACAACGGTTCGTCGGATCATAGCTCAGGAACCGACTTTTGAAGACTTCATGGAACAGTATTCCTTTGGTCACAAGGCGAGGTATGGCGTGACGACAGAAGAATATAGGGATCTGTTCACCGTGTCCTCAGATTATTCCCTCGGCCACTGCGTATCGGAAGACTTAAAGATGTCACGCGGCATAGCGTCAGTCTTTCAGACAAAATTTGGACGACTACAAGAACTGGCCAACCATGGTCCATCCGTCGGGAAGACGCTACGACTGAGGGATAACAATACAGAACAACAGCGGTATATCTACTACCTGGTCACAAAACCACGCTCGTACCAGAAGCCGTCATATCGCAATCTATGGAGCTCGCTGTGTGACTTGAAGGATCATCTGCTAGAGAATGACATGTTGAAGTTGGCAGTACCGAAGTTAGGCTGCGGACTAGATGGTTTGGATTGGAGGGTTGTTAAGAACATGTTAGTGATCCTCTTCCGCTATACCGGTATTGAAATTCTCGTCTGCAGCTTTAACCCTAACGAACAGAAAGAAGAACTCCAGCGGACCATCGACTGTCATTTCTTCAAGACTTCCAAGTTTACCAAGGGTAATTCATGTAGATTTCGTCATCAAGAACTGTTCCGGGACGAAACAGTCTTAAGGAGGGGGCAGTGTAACGTGCGCCCCCGAGAGAATAGTATACAATGCCGCCACTGAACGAATGTACGAGAACAATGACGCAATCCCTGGCGCCGCAGCGGCTGGACTCTAATTGCGCCGTGACCTCGTTCCTTTGTGTGCCGGTCATTGTCGCTTCGAAGGCTTCTAGACTGTTATGCGGTGTATAAATATCGGCCGAGAGAAGGCGGAGAGTCAGTCTCATATATACAAGCAACCAGATATGAACTCGGTGATATAAATAAACAGTTTAACAGTTTACATAAATAAATGTAGTTATATAAATAAGTGCAGTGATATAAATGTTAGTTAAATAAATAATCGTAGTGTTTAAGCATTTAATAATATTCTTAGCGTTTATAATTATTTAATCATAGTGTTAGTTGTTTTTATTATCTTTTAATATTTAATCTTTATTTATTTATCGTTTAATAAACACATTCTTTTGGTTAATAATATTTGTCTGTTTTACACTTCACCCAAATAAATAAAAACGTTACAGTATATATATACTAAGTCGTTACACCCGAAAATTGTAGATAGAACTCATTAAAACAAACAACTTTTCTTAGCTCAAATTTTTGATTTGGAGCCCCAGTTCATAGTTATTGGCGTTCTCTTGTTTTTCGAAAAATCGTCATAATTCCCTTATTTTAAAGAATATTTAAAAAATACAAAAACTTTCAGCATTTGCTTTCGGCTCTCTAAAACACTTGTATTTACAATTATTTTCTATTTCTATTTTGAAAACCACCCCATCAATTTTTGAAAATAAAACATTTTTAAAATCCTTAAACTTTCTATTACAATATTTGTCTGAAACATTTTTTTTCTATCTGTCCAAAAAAAAAAAAGTTTTTATTCACTTACTTGGCTTGCACAAGTATTAACAAACTAAAAAAAAGCATTTAAAACGAAGTAGCTTCTGAAAACAATGAAACAAAAAAGAGATTAGATTTGACAAGTACTCAAAAACAAGTTACTTCAAAGTTAGCGCACGTGTATATCCGTTTGTATGTTCGTATTTTGCATAATTTATACGTAAACATGCATCATTATGAAAACGTTGAACTTCTTGACATGCTTCTGGTTTTTGGGGAGGCAAGGCGTAATGCACAGGAAGCTCGAAGAATTTATCGGGAAAGATACCCGAATCGTCAACAACTAAGTAGCCAACTCTTCAGAAAAATTTGTAGGCGTTTGTTAGAAACTGGTTGTTTCTACCCAACAACTGGTGGAAACGCCAACAGGGTACGTCGAACCCCTAGATTTGAAGAGGCTGTACTTAACATTATTGAAGATGAGCCATCGACGAGCACAAGAATAATAGGGAACAGATTAAATGTGAATCATGTGAGTGTTTTGCAAGTTCCGAATGAGCAGGGCCTTTACCCGTACTCTAGGCAAAAAGTTCAAGCTTTGGGACATGACGACTTCCAGCCAAGACTGTTGTTCTGTCGTTGGCTCCTTCGACGTTGTAATCTGAGAAGGCATTTTGAAAAATTTGTTTTGATTACCGACGAAGCTTGCTTCACAAGGGACGGGGTATTTAATTCTAAAAATAATCATTTGTGGGCTGACGAGAATCCCCACGCACCATTTATTCGCGCACATCAACAACGTTTTGCGGTAAATGTATGGGCTGGAATCATAGGGGTGTACGTTATTGGACCCTACATTCTCCCAAACCGATTGAATGGTGAAAATTATTTTATTTTCTTGGATACTGTGCTGCCGGAACTACTTGAAGACTTGCCACTAAACATAAGACGGAGACTTTGGTTTCAGCATGATGGGGCACCGGCTCACACAACGCAAGCCTACTTTGTTTTAAATGATTGTTGCAGTTTGTTAAAATTTATCTTGCAATTCAATTTGAATAAAACCTTTTTCTGGCCAGATAGAAAAAAATGTTTCAGACAAATATTGTAGTAGAAAGTTTATGGATTTTATAAATGCTTTATTTTCAAAAATCGATGGGGTGGTTTTCATAATATCTTGTTTTGAAATTTTTGATTGGTCGCCATTTTGTTATTTGATGAAATAGAAAATAATTGTAAATACAAGTGTTTTCGAGAAAGTAAATGCTGAAAATTTTTGTATTTTTTAAATATTTCTTAAAATAAGTGAGTTATGACGATTTTTCGAAAAATAAGAAAACGCCAATAACTATGAACTGGGGCTCCAAATCAAAAATTTGAGCCAAGAAATGTTGTTTGTTTTAATGAGTTCTATCTATCATTTTCGGGTGTAACGACTTAGTATTAACACCCTGTATATATATACAGGGTTTCCATTTTAAAATGTCCCGCCTGAAAATTCATAAATAGGCAATCCATGTTACTTTTCATAAGTGACTTGGTTTTTATAATTTTGATTTTTATAATTTACGATTAAGTGACTGCTGATTTATGTCAGAAAAAGTATTGACAGCTTGATTGGCAGTATTTATTGCTATCAAATCAAAACTCCATAATGTACGACTATTCTAAAAAGATGGATATGCTGTTGATATTAGGAGAGTGCCGTGGAAACTCTGAAGCTGTAGTTCGTCTGTATGACAGAAGATACCCCAACAAAACAACTCCTTCCAATCACATGTTCAGAAGGCTTGAAAATAATTTACGACAACGTGGGCAATTTAAAAAAAATAAAGTTAGAAACCGTACAGTCACAACTCCAGAAAATGAAGCTGCTGTAATTGAAATGGTGACTGAAGATCCCCACACAAGTCAGTGACAAATCGCAAGACAGTTCCGAATTAGTAAAGGTTTGGTTTTTAACGTCTTAAAGGCAAATCGATTTCATCCATACCATGTCACAATTGTGCAACATTTAAATGAAGACGATTTTCCCCGTCGTCTACAATTTTGTGCTTTTGTGAGTGCTCAGTTACGTGGGGATCCAAATTTTTTATTTAAAATTCTATTTACTGATGAAGCTACCTTTACAAACTTTTGGCCCAAGAGTTATTGCTAGAGAAGCGGAGTACCCGTGGTCCGCGCGTAGTCCGGACTTGACGCCATCAGACTTTTTTCTTTAGGGGAAAGTTAAAAATGAAGTTTATAGTGTCCCCATCGAAAATGAAAATCAGTTACGTGAAAGGATAGTGGCGTCATGCAGGTCTATAAGCCCGGAGATGTTAGCTGGAGTTCACATAAATTTTGAACGGCGAATAGCATTATGTCACGAAAAAGGAGGAATGAAAATTTGAACATTTATTATAATTTAATTTATTCTAGTTATCATTTATTAATTTCTTACTATTGTATTTATTTACTTGTAATTTCATTATATTAAATACGTTTGACTTTCGAATTTACGTTTCAATGACGTTTTCAATGTCATTTTTGCACTTACCTACTGTGATTATTTTATTTAAAGTACAAATAATTTACACGTAGTGGATAATGAAATGTAGTCTGTGTTGCCTATTTTTAAACTTTAAGGCGGGACGTTTTAAAATGGGCACCCTATATATATATATATATATATATATATATATATATATATATATATATATATATATTTATGTTCACAACTCGTAGACTATTTATTTATATCATCAACTGTTCATTCACGATGCGTGTCTTATATCAGAATGTCTGTCGGCTGTCCTCCCTGAAGGTATTTATACAGCCAGCAGTCTCTTTTCTAAACTGTTCCATTGAATACAAAGGAATCAGGTGACCCTAATTAATTAGACAGGTCGTAACAAGTTTAATACGTCGATCATTTTGAAGATTGCGTCTTCGCCCAGCGCGGCGCTGTTCTGGAAATATTCTACCAGTGCTGTCCGGCGCTTACTCTTAAGCCAGGGGCGCACGTTACAATATGTTCAGAACAGACTTAGTAATTGGCCCACACAATGCATGCAAAAGTGTATTAATTTTCATGGAGAATATTTTGGAAAACAATAAAGCTATTTTCGATGATAAATATTTGTTTTTGTTCTCTAATCCCGAAATATAAAAGCAACCCTCATATAAAAGAAATAGGACCTATATTATATTTACTTACTTACTTACTTAATCCTAGCCTTTATACCTTTCGGTGTCAGGCTTGTTGAGTTGAGTTGTCTTCATTTGGTGTTCTTTTCCAAAATTCTTTCCAAATGGTCCTGTTTGTTGTGAGTTTCTTTATTTCTTTCCAGCTTCCTCCTCGATCTTTTACTGCTTGCATCACATCCTGGTTCCATGTTCTCTTAGGTCTGCCTCTTTTTCTTCTTCCTGTTTCTCTTGCCTCGTATATTTGTTTAGTTAATCTGTTATCATCCATTCTCTATATATGTCCGTACCATCTAAGTTGCCCCTCTTGTATTGTTTGGGTTATTGGTTTTGTTTGGAGTTTGTCCCTGATTGTGGTGTTTCTTATATTGTCCAGTCTCGTTTTTCGGTCTATCTTCCTCAAAACTATCATTTCCGAACTTTGAATTTTGCTTTTCCATTTTTCTGTCATAGTCCACGATTCGCAACCATACGTCAGTATTGGTGTCACTACTTTTTTGAATACTTGCATCTTTGTTTCTTGTGGTACTTCTTTTTTACTAAAAAATTTGGTTTTCAATGCGTTATATAGTCTTGTTGTTGTGCCTGTCCTTTCTCTTATTTCCTCTTCGATATTTCCTTTTTCGTTTATGATTGCGCCGAGATATTTAGAAGATCGTACTTGTTCTAGTTTTTTTCCTTCTATGAATATGTTTACTTCCTTGTCTTGTTCACTGATTGTTAAAATCTTAGTTTTTGCTATATTTATTTTCATGTTTCTCTTCTTTAGTTCTTCATTTAGTATGTTCATATTGTGCTGAATATCCTTCTCGGTCGTTCCCATTACTGCCATGTCGTTTGCATAACAAAGTTCTGATATCTCTATCTTCTTCAGTCTCCAATGTCCAACCGTGACTTTCTTAAAATCCTTTTTCGCATTTTTCAAAATATCGTCTAGTACCACCGAGAATAGTATTGGGCTAAGTGCACACCCTTGTCTAAGTCCTGTTTCTGTTATAAATTGTTCTGAAGTTTCATTTCTTACCCTTACGTAGTTGTTGCATGAGGTATACAGGCTTTTTGTTTTCGGTGTGATTCCCCTGCTACTTAGTGCCTGCCAGACATCTTCTCTTTCCACTCGGTCGAATGCTTTTTCTAAGTCAACGAAACAGCAATGCAATTCTTTCTTTCTTGTTATGGTTTTTTCGCATAGTTGTCTAAGTGCAAATATGTGGTCTTGAGTTCCTCTCCCTGGTCTGAAGCCGCTTTGTGAGTCTTCCAGTTTTAGTTCTATAGTTGATCTTATTTTGTTTTCGAGGATTTTGGCATACATTTTCCCAACTGCACTTAATAGGGTTATTCCTCTATAATTCGAGCATTCTTTGGAATCTCCTTTTTTGTATATAGGGGTTATTATGCCCGTATGTCAGTCTTGAGGGGTTTTTTCTTCTTTTGCTGCCATATTAAATATTTGCAAAATTCTTTCTTTTCCTTTTTCTCCTATATTCTTTATCATTTCCGCTGTGATGTCGTATCCGGGGGATTTTCCATTTTTCAATTTGTTTAACACTTGTGCTAATTCTTCTTCTGTTATTTCATCTTCTTCGTCTTCGTCTTCCCTAATTTGTATCTGCCGCTGACTGTTTCTATTATTTGATACTTCGGTTTTACCTTCTAGTAGTTCCTCAAAATATACTTTCCATCTGTTCATGATATCTTTTTCTTTCTCTATAATTTTTCTTTCCTTGTCTTTTGTACTTAAGAGTGTTGTCTTTTTTACATTCTTAATGTTCCTTAGCATTCCGTAGAATAGTTTTTGGTTTGTTTCATAGTTTTCTCTTATTTTTTCTCCAAACTCTATCCAGCTTTTTTTTTGCTTCTTTAATTCGGGTTTTTACCTCGTTTCTTACCTGTTTGTAGTCGTTGTAGTCTTCTATGGATCTGCTTGATTGGTATTTTTTCCATTTTTGTTTTTTGTTTTTCACAGCATTTTTGATCTCAGTTGTCCACCAAGGAGTTTTCTTTGTTTGCTTATTGCATATTTTTGTTTTTCCGCATACCTCTTCCGCTGTTTCTAATACATGCTTTTTAAATTCATTCCAGTTTTCTAATATTCCTTTTTTGTTATTGGTTTTCTCAAATCTTTCTTCTACTAGTTCCTGGTATCTAGTTTTTATTTTCTCGTCTTTTAGTTTGTAGCTCCTGATTTTATAATTTATTACTGTATTTCTTTTATCTTCGTGTTCTGCTGAGTTCTCTTTTGGATGCATTTTGAGCAAAAAGTGGTCACTGCCTATTTCGGGACCTCTATAGACTCTTACATCACTAATTTTCTTCATTATTTCTCTGTTTGTTAAAAAGTAGTCTATAATGATTTGGTACCCAATAACTTCTTTTTATTCCCAAACATCAAAAAAAAATGCGAGGTTAACGTTTTTTGATCCCCGAAGAAGCGGTTGATGCGTTCAAAATGCAAGTTTTGGAGATACCTCCATCGGATTGGAAAGAGCTTCGAAAATTGGTTCACACGCATGCAAAAGTGTATTAATTTTCATGGAGAATATTTTAGAAAACAATAAAGCTATTTTCGATGATAAATATTTGTTTTTGTTCTCTAATCCCGAAATATAAAAGCAACCCTCATATAAAAGAAATAGGACCTATATTATATTTACATGAATTTATTTTAATCAAAATGACGTAGAATAAACTGTTAAATTTTGTCACACTATTTCTGCAATAAAAAAAATGGCTAATATAATACGAGATCGGGTATAAGTTTATTAGAACTTTTTGTTTATATTGACCCTTAGAATCTATGGTTGAGCTATATCCAAGTATTGTAGAGACATGCTGTATAATTTGAACTTTTCTACACATATATCTACAAGAAACATAACATAAAAATATATTTAATAATTTAACAAAAAAACAAGTACTTAGCAACATATTTTTAAAAGTTTTTTTTTTACGCTCATTATTACAAACTTTTCTAAATTATCTTGTGTGGGCCAATTACTAAGTTTACTAACATTCTGATATAAGACACGCATATATATATATATATATATATATATATATATATATATATATATATATATATATATATATATATATATATACTGTATTTATTTATGTTCACAACTCGTAGACTATTTATTTATATCATCAACTGTTCATTCACGATGCGTGTCTTATATCAGAATGTCTGTCGGCTGTCCTCCCTGAAGGTATTTATACAGCCAGCAGTCTCTTTTCTAAACTGTTCCATTGAATACAAAGGAATCAGGTGACCCTAATTAATTAGACAGGTCGTAACAAGTTTACTACGTCGATCATTTTGAAGATTGCGTCTTCGCCCAGCGCGGCGCTGTTCTGGAAATATTCTACCAGTGCTGTCCGGCGCTTACTCTTAATCCAGGGGCGCACGTTACAATATGTTCAGAACAGACTTAGTAATTGGCCCACACAAGATAATTTAGAAAAGTTTGTGATAATGAGCGTAAAAAAAAACTTTTAAAAATATGTTGCTAAGTACTTGTTTTTTTGTTAAATTATTAAATATATTTTTATGTTATGTTTCTTGTAGATATATGTGAGTAG
>OX596278.1:25222558-25353038 GCA_951394225.1 Harpalus rufipes | reverse complement strand
AGACATATTCACAGCTCGAGATGTGATATTTCAAGAAAAGAAAAGTAACGTCATCAGTATTAGAAGTCATGAAGAAAACGATACAGAAAAAAGTATTACAGAAACAATGGAAAATAAAGAGAATCAAGAATTACCAAGAAGAAGCACAAGAATAAGAACATCTCCGAAATGGTTTGAAAATTACGACTTAACGAATTTTGCACTGAACGCAGAAAATTTTATTGAAGACATAGCAACAGATAATGAAGAAGTGAAGAAAATTAAAGAATGGAGAATGCAATAGATAATGTATTGTATGCGCTAGCTCAAAATAATACCTGGGAATTAGTACCTAGGCCAGAAAAAGTAAACATAGTAGGAAATAAGTGGGTTTTTAAAAATAAACGAGATATAGATGGTAACATTGAAAAGTACAAAGCCAGACTGGTGACCAAAAAGTATACTCAAAAGGCTGGATTTGATTATCATGAAACTTATGCCCCAGTAGCCAAAATGAATACATTTAGAAGTTTATTGGCATTAGCTAATCAGAAGAAATTATGCATACAGCAAATGGATGTTAAATCTGCTTTTCTACAAGAGATGTTAGATGAACAAGTATACATGGAACAGCCAGAAGGTTTTAGAATAGGAAATAAAGTATGTAAACTTAAGAAACCCCTTCATGGTTTGAAACAGGCATCGAATGGATGGAACAGAAGATTTAATAATTATATAATTTCCCTGGGTTTTAGAAGATCTAAAGTTGATAGCTGTTTGTATATAGCTGAACAAGAAAATCAAATATTCTTATTAATTTACGTGGATGATTTGATTTTAATTGGAAAAAAACTGATAGATCTAGAAGCCATTAAAACAAAATTGAAAATTGAATTTGACATGACAGATTTGGGAATTTTACAAAGTTTTCTTGGAATTAAAATTATTAGATATGAGAAACAAATAAAATTGAGTCAATCATTTTATTTAGAAGGTCTACTAAAAAGATTTGGCATGACAGAATGTAAGCCTAAATCTACACCGATGGAAAATAAATGAACTCTAAGCAATGAAGATGACAGTTCAATGAAGAAGACTTGTCATCCGTATAAAGAACTTATAGGATGTTTGTTATACGTTTCACAAATAACTCGTTCAGATTTATCAACTGCAGTAAATCATTTTAGTCGTTTTCAGAGTTGCGCTACGGATCTACATTGGAAATATTTAATAAATTTATATAAAAGGCACAATAAATACGGAATTGGTGTACAATAGAATTGATAATGGAGATATCTTAACTGCATTTGCTGATGCAGATTGGGGTTCAAATATTATTGACACGAAATCAACATCAGGATATTTAATAAAGTTTTATGGCTACAGAATACTATAGCTCTATCATCCGCTGAAGCGGAATATGTTGCACTTTCATTAGCAGTTTATGAAGTACTATGGTTTCAGCATTTATTAAATGATTTTGGAATATTTGTTTCAAATACTATAATTTATGAAGATAATCAGTCTTGTATTAAGATAGCAGAAGACCCGAAAGATCGACAAAGAATGAAACATTTAAGTATCAAATATCATTTTATAAAAGAAGCATTAAATAACAAGAAAATAAAGTTGGAATATGTATCTTCAAAAATGCAAATAGCTGACATCGTTACCAGTTGACCAGCACAATACTTTAAAAGAAGCTATTGGTTTATTTAATTGAAGGGGGCTGTTGATATGTACAATTAAATAAATCAATGGTGCTATGAATTATTCAATTATTATAATGCAATTTTGAGTTGTCATTATGTGTATGTTTTGAAGTTCATGTTCTATCTTAGTCGTGTGCTAACACTCATAGTGAGCGGACGTGCCGAACGCCAGCAGTGATTACTACATCGACTAACTATTGAAATAACAGTAACCAAATTTAATTATTAATTAATTAAACATCGCATCATAAAAAATAACAATAGTGTAAGTGAACAAAACAGCTACATATTACGTACAAAGGCCTCATGGCCGATGTACGTAATACCATAGCCAATACATGGCGTGAAATAAGCCAAACGAAAAGGAAACTCACCAGAAGCGACACCAACCCGAATGAAAGACACGTAAGACCAAGAACAATCACTAACTCACAACCCACTATCAACGTTAAAAACCGCTTTCAAGCGTTAAGTGATAACAATGATATCAGTAATAATACAAGCACAACAAATAAAACACCAACCAACAAAAACCAGCTCCCATATTTATACCAGGAGTTATTGACATCAAACCCTTAATAGAGTCTCTAAACACCATAACACCAAACGGCTTTCAACTCAAAGCAATAAACAATAACCTGTTAAAATTACAACCCAACACCGTTGAAAACTACAAAACAATAGCAAAGTATCTACGAGAAAAAGACACATACTTCCACACATATCAACTGAAAGAGGAACGCAGTTTCCGAGTAGTTATACGAAATTTACATCCCTCAACAGACCAAAATGATTTCAAAACAGAAATAGAAGAAAAGGGACACAAAGTCAACAATATCTATAATATGAAACAAAGGATTACAAAGAAATCTCTCCCCCTCTTCATCGTAGAGTTATCTCCAAATCCTAACAACAAAACAATTTATGATGTTGAGGTTCTTCAGTACACGAAAGTACAAATAGAGCCCCCTCTTCCAAAGAAAGAAATTCCCCAATGCGCCCGGTGTCAACGATACGGACACACTAAAATTTACTGCTTCAGGTAGCCTCGCCGTGTTAAATGTGCCAAAAATCACTTAACTAACGAATGCAATAAAGAAAAAACGCAAGCAGCTATATGTGCACTGTGTGACGGTAGCCATCCGGCAAACTACAAAGGCTGTATCTATCAACAAATATACAAGAGAAAATTTCCACCATTGCGTGAAAGATACGTTCCTGAACCCCAACTCTACAGCCAAACACTTGAAAATAATCAAGAAACAACAGAAAAAGAAATTCCAACTTCATCATATGCCCACATAACAAACCAAAATCAAAATCAACCACAAAATAATAATTTGGAAGCAATACTACACAAATTAATGGAGAGAATGGATACTATGTTAAATCTTTTAACCACAGTCATATCCAAACTAAAATAATGTCTCAGATCCTGACTATTGCAGTATAGAACGCCAATGACCTGGTTCAGCATAACCAGGAGTTAAAATCCTTTTTAAATAATAATAATGTTCATATAATCCTCATCTCCGAAACACACTTCACCGACAGAACGTACTTTAAAATCCCGACTTATACTCTATATTATACAAATCACCCAGATGGTACGGTACATGGAGGCACAGCTATCTTAATTAAAAATTCAATCAACCATTTCCAAATATCGGAATACTGTATGGACCACATACAAGCTACACAAATAATAATAGAAGACTGGACAGGACCTATAACTGTATCAGCAATATATTGTCCTCCCAAGCACAATATTAGCGACGCAAATTTTGAATCATTTTTCACAACTCTTGGAAATAAATTCATAGTAGGCGGCGATTATAACGCCAAACACACAAATTGGGGTTCACGGTTAATTACTACTCGCGGACGACACTTGCTGAAAACAATTCAAAATAATAATTATTCATATGTCTCAACAAGAGAACCAACTTATTGGCCTACAGATAGGAACAAGATACCTGACCTACTAGATTTCTGTGTAACGAAAAACATAGTCGATAACTATATTCGAGCTGATACATGTCTTGACCTTTCTTCAGACCACACACCAATTATAGTTACATTTAGCACAAGGGTAATACCTATACAAAAACCTGTAATGTTGCATAATAAGAAAACCGATTGGATGGCATTTAGGAAAATAGTAGGACAAAATATAGAACTACATTTACCGCTGAAAAGCCAAGAAGAAATAGACAACGCAGTTGAACACCTAACACAAATAATCCAATCCGCGGCATGGGCCTGCACCCCTACAAAAATAATAACAATTGCACTTCTACAATACACTACCCTATTGAAATCAAACAAAAAATAGCCGCGAAACGACGACTACGCAGAATTTGGTTCCGGACACGTCATCCTAATGACAAAAATAGACTGAATCAAGCTTCTTCACAGTTAAAAAAGTCCTTAAAGAATGGAACAATAAAAATTTCGAAGATTATCTCTCCAACCTTACAGCGACACAAATGACTGAATACTCTGTCTGGAAGGCTACAAAACGCCTAAAACAACCGAAACTGGCTATACCCCCCATAAGAAACAACAACTCATGGGCAAGAAGTAATAAAGAAAAAGCAGAAACTTTCGCCTCGCATTTTGCACAAGTTTTTGAACCATCACCAAGAGAAATTTCACAAGGAGAAGAAAACGAAATACATGAATATCTCGAAAGTCCGAATCAATTATCTCTCCCGCTCAAAAAATTTGAAGTATCCGATATAACAGCAACGATTAAGTATAAAATAAGCTCTAAGAAAGCCCCGGGGTACGATCTAATAACAGGAAAAATCCTAAAAGAATTACCGGAAAAGGCATTGAAACTAATAACTTACATTTTTAATGCAATTCTCAAATACAATTTCTTTCCTTCTCAGTGGAAGGTAGCCCAAATTATCGTAATTCCAAAACCTGGAAAACCTGTAGAAAATGTAACGTCATACAGACCCATCAGCTTGCTCCCAGTATTATCCAAAGTGTTTGAAAAACTCTTCATCAACAAAATAAAGGATACAATAGAAGACCTGAACTTAATACCATATCACCAGTTCGGCTTTCGGGAAGAACACGGAACGATCGAACAAGCTCATAGAGTAGTGAACAAAATTAACGAAACATTATAAAATAAAGAATACTGCTCGACTGCCTTTCTTGATGTAACCCAGGCGTTCGACAAAGTATGGCACACTGGGCTACTTTACAAACTGAAGAAAATACTACCAAGTAATATTTACTTAGTAATAAAATCATACATTACAGAAAGATCGTTTCAAGTTAAATTAAACAATGAGCTAACCCCACTACTACCAATTAAATCCGGTGTCCCGCAAGGAAGTGTGTTGGGCCCTATTCTCTACTTATTATACACCGCGGATATCCCAACTTCCGAAAATGTCACAGTAGCAACGTATGCAGATGATACGGCTGTCCTAGCATCCAGTACCAATCCACTGCAAGCCTCCGCCATCTTACAAACGCACCTAACAGAAATTGAAAACTGGGCCAGAAAATGGAGAATTAAGCTAAACGAAACGAAGTCTGTACACGTGACGTATACCATGCGAAGAGAAACATGCCCACCGGTGTATATTAATAATAGTCCACTTCCCCAAACTGCTGAAGCAAAATATCTTGGCATGCACATCGACAGGCGCGGAAATTGAAGAAAACACTTACAAACTAAAATGATACAATTAAATATAAAACTAAAAAATATCTACTGGATGATAGGACATAAATCTAAATTGTCTTTAGACAATAAACTACTAATATATAAAACCATTATAAAACCTATTTGGACCTACGGGATAGAATTGTGGGGAACAGCAAGTAACTCTAATATTGAAATTATCCAGAGATATCAATCAAAAATGTTAAGAATAATAACGAACGCACCATGGTATGTTTCTAACTATACGCTGCACAACGATTTAAAAATGCCAACTATAAGAGAAGAAGCCAAAACTAGAAGTGAAAAATACCTAAAAAAAACTGGAAAACCACCTAAACTACACTGCTGTAAACCTGTTGGACAACAGCACCCATATATATACATATACATATATATATATATATATATATATATATATATATATATATATATATATATATATATATACAGTGTGTTAATTAAAAACCTGGCCATAGGCGTTTAACATGGGAAATCAGTTTTTCCTTGCGCAAAAGTTCCCAAATTATTTTAGACAAAAATACTTCAAATAAACGTTGTAGAGAATTAAATTCTGCACCCGAGTTAGTAATAAGATTATATTTTTGACATTTAATAACCGAGAAAATCAATTTTAAAGTTTTCTGAAGATAGCTGATCTGTAGCGGTAGCTATGGAACAAAATTACGAACAATTGTATGCCACTCCTAGCAGGGACGAAATTTTGAGTCTGCCTTTTCCAGAATATTAGGAAATAATGAAACTAGGGTAACTGCATTACATCCGCAGTCCGATGGCATGGTTGAACAAATGAACAGAACGATCAACCGATATTTGTCGAAGGTAATCTCCAACCACCAAAGAGACTGGGACCGACATCTTCATCTGTGAAGAATGGATGGCATTCATGAACAAGTCCGTACGAACATTAAAGTTCCAAGCGGCCGAATGAAGGACCAATATGACATCAAGGCTGAAAAAGGTGGATATCCACAAAGGCGTCGCGGCTTGTCGCCGAAGTTACAAAGAAATAGGGATGGTCCCTATAAGATAGTCAAGGGAATATACGACGTGATATACAGAATTAGAAAAATACCAACAGGGAAGCCGAGAGTAGTACACTTTAATCGGCTAGCCCTTTTCGCTGGTGCAACCATGAAGACCATCGTGAAGCAACGGTTCGTTGGATCATAGCTCAGGAACCGACTTTTGAAGACTTCAAGGAAAAGTATTCCTTTGGTCACATGGCGCGATACGGCGTAACGAAAGAAGAACAGCGAGACCTGTTCATCGTGTCTTAAGATGTCACGCGGCATATCTTCAGTCTTTAAAACGAAATTTGGACGACTACAAGAACTAGCCAACCAAGGTCCATGGAACTCACTGTGCGAATATTTCCAGAACGGCTCTGCGCTGGGTGATGACGCAATCTTCGTAATGATCGGCGTAGTAAACTCGTTACGACCTGTTTAATTACTTAGGGTCACCTGATTACTTTGCCTTCTACCGTCTTGAATAAGTCAACATCTTCAAATGTACTACCGACCCCATTGCAACTAGCGCCAATTTCAAATTCGACCTCGCCCAACAACAATTATGTGATGAATGTATGCCACACGCTAAATAAATAATAAATGAAACAGTCTAAAAAGAGACTGCGGACCGTCAGGGAGGATAGCCGACAGACATTCTGATACAAGTCAATGAACAGTTGGTGATACAAATAAATAGTCTACGAGCTGTGAACATAAATAAATAGTTATATAAATAAATATAGTGAAATAAATATTGTTTAAATAAATAGTCTTAGTATTTAAGCATTTAATAATATTCTTAGTCTTAAATTAGTTTTTATATTTGTTTAATCATAGTGTTAATTATTTTTATTATCTTTTTAATATTTATCTTAATTATTTATCGTTTTATAAACATTTATTTTTAATAAATAATATTTCTCTAATTTTTACGCTTCACCCAAATAAATAAACGTTACAATATTTTAACTTAGATTTTTTATGTAGGTAACCTGCCCAGTTGCAATCCTTACGTCTTGCGACATCTTATATAATATGTCGTAGCTAAATTGTAAAATCCGTCTTTAAAAAAACGCGGCCAGATTGCCAAATCTTCGTTGACTTAGCGATGTTTTACTAGCAGCCTAGTTGTTTTGTAAAACAACGAATAGTACACTTAGCTTGTATATATCTCTAATGACCGATAATATAAACATAGTTCAACTCCTTATCTTAGTTACTGAAGTTGACTTACTATTTTGAACTAGTGTTGAGTAATATAAACATTATTTTTTATTTAACCGAAGTTTATGAGACTGAAGCTAGCAGCCGATTCGTTAAGTAAATACTTTGGACAACCCTGGTGTCATAAATTTCTAACAAGTACAAAACTGTATTTACTTATAAAATGTAAGACTGTACACCTAATACCAAATGTAATAAAGTCATAGTCACAGGAGTTGTTCTGGATATATCCCTTAATAGATTCCCGATTCATCGCGGGTAAATTGATCGCGGTGAATTTATCGCGGAAAATTCATCGCGGGGAAAATTCATCGCCGGTAAATAGATCGCCGGAAAATTGATCGCGAGGTAAATTAATCGTCGGTAAATTTATCGATTGGTCCCTTGGAAAATTTATCGCCAAAATAATATCGCAGAAGTTCTTCGTCAAGAAGATTAATTTAAACTTAATAAATTCATATTCAATGAACCCAGCGGGTTCAAAGGGACGGCGGTGGTGACTGGCAAATAATATTGTATTATAGTTGTATTTACTTAATCCAAAGCCTTTATACCTTTCAGTGTCAGGCGTAAAACAAATAATTCTCTAAATTTTGCTAGGGCATGAATGGAAATTCCGAGACTGCAGTTCGTTAGTTCACGAACACAATAAACTTATACGAGGTCTGTTAGAAAAGTATCCGACCTTTGGCCGGGAAAAAAAACTGGCATACCTGGAGTGTTGGAAACCTAATCACCCTTAAAGTAGTCTCCTTGGGACTCCACACACTTCTCCCAGCGGTGCCGCCATTGTTGGAAGCATTCCGAGAAAGTTTCTTTCGGAATGGAGTTTAGCTCGGCTGTCGTTGCAGCCATAATGTCCTCTCTTGTCTGAAATTGCGTTCCTTTCAATGGCCTCTTGAGTTTGGGGAACAGCCAGAAGTCGCAGGTGGCCATATCAGCAGAGTAAGGAACCTGTTGAACCACAGAAGTCTTGTTTTACGCCAAAAAAGTCTGATTCAAGTGCGAGGAATGTGCTTGCAGCATTGACGTGAATGGAGGCGCCAATTTCCTGTTGACCACAACTCAGGTTTCTTGCGCCGCACAGCATCCTGTAGTACTCTTTGGTGATTGTTTGACCATGTGGTGCGTACTCGTGGTGTACCACATCGCGGGAGTCAAAGAAGGCAGTCAGGATCACTTTGCTGCGCACTTGGCGGGCTTTCTTTGGTCTTGGTGACGTGGAATACTTCCATTGTGACGACTGGGATTTGGTTTCCGGTAGTACCCGTATACTTAGGACTCGTCACCAGTTATTATGGTGTTCATGAAGTCGGGATCACTGTTTGTGGAGTCCAGCATGTCTTGTGAGACTTCAACGCGAAGTTTCTTTTGCTCCGCCATCAGCAGCTTCGGCACGAATTTCGCCGCCACTCTCTCCATGGTCAAATCTTCGGCCATAATAGAATTTCTCAGATACTCACACGACGGTCCCGCATTACCACAGCATTCACTTTGGCAATGACCTGGTCATTTCGGCATGTAGATGGCCGACCGGAGCATGGCTCGCTCCACCAATGTGGATAGATCCCGCTTCTAATATAGTCTTCTAATTGGATTACTACCCTTATTACCTTGAAATATTCGTTTGTGTTTCAGTTATTGAGCTGCACATTTCCTAACGTTACATTTTTGTTAATTGTTACAACTTCGTTAAAGTAAAATATATATTTTTTTCAAGCGTCATAAAAATGGCATATTTTTTGATAATTCATTTCGATGCAATTTTGTGAATTTAAGCCGAGTTTAATATTTAAGTTGCGTTGGCGCAACCGGCCATTAGTAAGGGTTAAACCTTAATTTTCTTGGGCTGTAGTTCTTACCCATTTTTACCCCCATTCCTTCATTCCAGGAAAATTGAAATGGTAGGAGGTGTACTTTTCATTTTCACCCCTTGTCTTTACTTTTCACAAGCCTAAATTACGAGTAGTCTAGTTTTTGTGTTCATTGATAATACAGTAATCATTACCATTATTTATATTTTGATACCTTCAAGTATTTGTGATATAAAGATAGTTTTAAAAAATGTTACTTCAGTACGTGCAAAGTGAAAAAAATATACTAAAATTGTGTGACAGTGACTTTTTATTTATTAAAGATAAACAGTGCGGAGAAATAATATATTGGAACTACGATCAATACAAATATAAGTGCCGTGCTCGAATACACACTTCAGGAGAAGATATTATAAAACGAGTAGTTGAACATAATCATGCATGTGATGCAGCGCGTGTAGAAGCAGTTCGTACCATCAATGATGCGAAGAATAGGACGCGTACTACAAAATATGGGACACAACGAATTGTTACGGATTCGTATGTTACGTTATCTCAAGCTGTTGTTGGTAAAATGCCGCCAACAGAAACTCTCAAACGAAGCATACGTAACACAAGGACCCGCGCAGGGAATACCTCCCCCCCCCCAAATCCTGTAACGATAAAGGACTTGTACATCCCACCAGCATATAAAGTAACAAATAAAAATGAGCCGTTTCTTATGTACGACAATGAAGATAATTCTATTACAATAATGATATTTACCATCAAACGAAACTTAGAATTTTTGTCACAGTCAAATATGTACACAGATGGTATATTTAAATCAGTACCACTATAATTTGAACAATTATACACTATACATGGCATTATAAATAATCTTGCAAATCCAGTTGTTTATGCTGTCTTAACAAAAAAAAGAGGACACATAAGAAATTATTATTGAAATAAAAAATATGAAATTTAATTTACAACCGACAACTATAATGACTGATTTTGAACTGGCAGCAATTAATGCCTTTAAATCTTTTCCGACAAGTCAAGAAAAAGGATGTTTTCCCACTTCTGCCAATGTCTTTATAGATGTGTACAATCTAATGGACTACAAAAACGGTACGAACAAGATGCAGAATTTGCGGTAAGAATGCGAATACTTCCTGCTATCGCCTTCGTACCATGTTCAGAAGTAGTAAATGCTTTTGAAACTCTTTGCGATACGAATAATTATGTTGCAAAAGCTCAACTCGTTTTAGACTATATGGAGGATAATTGGATTGGCCGTCTAGATCGACGTGAATATCGCCGTCCACCTCGGTTTAATCATGCCCTTTGGAACTGCTATGATGCGGCGTTACATGCTAGGCCAAAAACTAATAATTTATGTGAAGATTGGCATCGGGCATTTAATGGATTTATTGGCGCTTGTCATCCCACCCTTTGGAAATTTATTAAAACGTTAAAAGATGAACAAAGTGTTAGTGAAGGAAAAAAGAACAGTATGTTGGAAGTGAAAACAAACAAAAAAAAAAAAAACGGTACCGAAATACTGCATTGCGAATATAACGGATTGTGACGTGCGCCCCCGGGAGAAGAGTATACAACGCCGCCACTGACAGAACGTTCCAGAACAATGACGCAATCCCTGGCGCCGCAGCGGCTGGACTCTAATTGCGCCGTGACCTCGTTCCTTTGTATACCGGTCATTGTCGCTTCGAAGGCTTCTAGACTATTATGCGCTGTATAAATATCGGCCGAGAAAAGGCGGAGGGGCAGTCTCATATATACAAGCAACCAGATATGAACTCAGTGATATAAATAAACAGTTGTTAACATAAATAAATGTAGTTATATAAATAAGTGTAGTGATATAAATGTTAGTTAGATAAATAATCGTAGTGTTTAAGCATTCTTACAGCGGTAATAATAAACAAATTCCTATTTCCAGATTAGCTATTCCGAGAATAACTTTTAACCCTGTGTTAACATAAACTTGTTATTAATAAACATATTTTATTTTAAAAATAACAAATCCTTGTTTGACACATATTATGCCATTGTTTGAGTGATTCTGATAAGTGTGAATATAGCATAGTATAGAATTTGACAGTTTCCGATAAAGTTAAATGTAAGTAGCTGCAATGGAAAAGAAAAAACGAGATAAAAATTTCACGGAAAGAGAAAAAACAGATTTAGTAGAGATTGCTACAAAATTTAAATCTATTTTGGAGAACAAGAAAACAAACTCACAAAGTGTTTCACGAAAAAATGAAGTATGGGAACAAATAACCTGTACATTTAATAGTACCCATGAAATTACAAGATCGCAAGACCAGTTGAGGAATTTATATAAATATTTAAAAAGAAAATGCAGAAAAGATGTGGCGCACGATAGATTAGAAACTTATAAAACCGGTGGTGGTGAATATGTTAAACATGTCGATGATATCTCGGAAAAGATGTTGTCAGTTTTGGACAAACAAATTGAACCATTACATAATCCGTTTGACTCGAGTGCTTCACTGTATATGGTAATTTATTAATTATTGTAATAATTTTTAACAAAACATACAAATATTTTTTATAGGTTTGAAACTAAACTACAGCTCGTGCACGAACATACGAAAATGTAAATGTTGATGTAAGTGGCGGCATAATAATTTTAAATAAAAAAATACTAATTATTACATTTTTTAGAATTATGAAGAATTTACAATACTCGATGCGCCAGAAATAGAACACTTTGTAAATATTGAGGTACAATAACAATAATAATAATAATAATAATAATAATAATTTTTTTTTTTTAACTAGATGAGGGCGTCAACTGCTGAGGTTATTAGCCCATATACTAATCAAAAAGTATAATATAAATAAATATATGGGACATATACTATTATATAAGTATTACAAATAGAAGTATAACAATAATATTGAAAAAGGTAACATGTAAATAAATACATAAAATAAATATACATATGTATACGAGATGAACAAAACCCACATGCATAAAATACAATAAATATAGGAAAAATAAGTATTTACGCATACTTATGTATACGTATAATGAGAAAAATAGAAAAGAATACAAGAATTACATAAAGAAAATTTTAACGAGATGAAAAAAAAAAAAAGACAAGTCTATAACTTTTCATATATATTTACCGCACGCAAAAACTTCAGAACATTACGGATCTTATCAGAGTCTGTTAGAATAAAGGAAAGGTCTTGATCTAAATGATATAGTCGCCTGAGTAGATCATACTGTGGACATGCAACAAGAATGTGTTCAACTGTCAGAGCAGTATCACATTTGTTGCACATAGGGGCATTATCCCGATTTAAACGGTACCCATGTGTCAGACTTGTATGACCCATTCTCAGACGATGGATCTTGACTTGATCCCTTCTGGTAAGATCATTCGGCAATAAATATGGCGCAACCAACGGCTTAATGGTTTTTAGATGGTTCTGAACCCCATCCCATGTGCGCTGCCACAAAGCCAATACCTCTTTCTTCAGATGAAGACTTATATCTGAAGATTTATACATTACGACATCAACAGAGTTACTATCAGCGGCAAAACGTGCTGCCTCATCAGCCAATTCGTTACCCCTAATGCCGACGTGACTTGGCACCCAAAGAAAATAAATATCTCTCCCTGTCTCATGAAGATGTTTCATGAGGGACAAGATATGCTGAATAATTGGGTCAACAGTAAAAGGGTTTGAAATGGCTTGTAGGACGCTCAAAGAATCGCTTACTACGAGGAACTTCCTAGAAGTTCTGACGAACTCGCAGTAGCGTAGAGCTTGCCAGATAGCATAGGACTCTGCTGTGTAGATAGAAGTTAGAAGAGGCATCGACCATGAGTGCTGTATGTTATCGACAGCAATTGCGCAACCAGTACCATGGTGGGTTTTAGAACCATCCGTATAAATTACCATCATGTTTTTGTATCTGTGCAGAACCTCTAGAAACCTTGACTGTATCATTATCGGGGGACTGTTGGACTTGTTGTACATACTTAGTATGTAGTTAGTTCTAGGTAATGGAACCAACCACGGCGGTACTTCAGATTCCCCTACAGGAATCGATAATGGTATATCAAAGTTTATTTGGTCTAGAAGCTCTTTCGCGCGGATACCAGCGGGTCTGGTTTGAATTTGTCGTGGATTGCACCAATTATCACTCCGAAAGAAAGTGCTGAAGTTCTTGTGTTGCGGTAATGACTTGATTTTAGAAACATAAGCAGCAGAAACTTTTTACGTCTGACATCAAGTGGCGTCAGTCCTGACTCTGAATACAAATTTAATGTGGGGGTACTGGGAAACGCACCAAGAGCGTACCGTAGAGCCTGGTTGTGGATTGAGTCTAGCCTGTTGAGGGTTGTACGTTTTGCCGAGGCATAGACGACACACCCGTAATCAATCTTCGATAAAACCAGAGATTGGTACACCCGTTTAAGAGTTTTGGGTTCTGCTCCCCATTTAGTACCCGCCAACATTTTTATAATGTTTAGAGCTTTAAGACAAACAGTCCTTAGCTCTTCAACATGTAATTTCCAAGTTAGCCTTGGATCGAAATAGAGTCCCAGGAATCTGACGCTATTGACGATTTTAATAGTATTATCCCTCATAAAAAGGAGTGGTCCATAGTGTGGTCGGTTTAGACGACAAAAGTGCATGCACTGGGTTTTTTCACGAGAGAACCTGAATCCAATTTTGTCAGCCCTCCGGGTAATGCTGTTAATTGCAGATTGCAAAGTTCTGTTGATGTCACCCATCTTCTTACCAGAACAGAAAATGGCGAGATCATCAACATACAGACACATACCTACAGAGCTGACAAAGGACACAAGCTCATTTACCGCAATGGCAAAAAGTGTGACGCTCAAAACAGAGCCTTGGGGTACTCCATTCTCTAATATCCTTGAGGATGATAGAGAAGTACCGACCCGAACTCTAAATTTGCGTTCTGCCAGAAAAGAAGAAATAAGTTGCGGTAAATTACCACGGAAACCCCAGCCATGTAGCTTCTTAAGAATGTGATACCGCCATGTCATATCATAGGCCTTCTCCAGATCAAAGAACACTGCAACTAAGTGTTCTTTATTATTGAAAGCAGTGAGAATTGCATCTTCTAGATATACGAGATGATCAACGGTGGATCTGAATTTGCGAAACCCGGCCTGGTGATCTGACAGAAAATGATTGGTTTCCAGAATCCACATAAGGCGGTTGTTGATCATTCTCTCGAATATCTTTCTGATGCAAGACGTTAAACTGATCGGCCTATGATTTGACGGTATCGATAGGTCTTTTCCGACCTTAGGGATAGGGATGACAATGGCTTCCTTCCACTTCTCAGGATATGAACCTTCTTGCCAGAGCATATTGTATACGGAAAGCAAGTGCAGTTTAAAATCAAGGGTTAAATTTTTGAGCATATCGTTGGTAATTCTATCTAAGCCTGGAGATGACGATTTCGATTGGCTGAGAGCATATTCCAGTTCCATAAGTACGAATGCAGCATTATAATGAAGAATTTCAGTAGTGCTGAAATCTAGCGGTACTTCCCTGTCCGCTTTTGAGTTTTGAAACTCAGGTACGTAATTAGAAGAGCTGCTAGTACTTTGGAACTGGTCGGCCATTATTTCCGCGATAGTGGATGGATCATCCGTATAAGTTCCATCATCCAGTTTCAGGCAGGTTATGCCTGTAGAATTACCATGCCCAGCGATACGTTTAACCCTTGACCAACATTCTTGTGTTGTGGTATTGGACGAAATACCAGAAACATATTCGTCCCAAGATTTTCGCTTGCTTTCCAATATACAACGTCGTGCTAGCGCTCTGGCTTTTTTTAAAAAGAATAAGGTTCTCCTGCGTGGGAATCCGTTTGAAGCGGTTGAAAGCCATTTTTTTATCCCGGACCAACTCTTGAATTTCGCGGTTCCACCAGGGAACCGACCTTCTTTGAGCTTTGGACTTGCTCTGAGGGATTGCAGTTTCTGCTGCTAAGAAAATATTTTCTGTTAGTTCTTCTACATTTACATTGATGTTATCAGTCATGGGTGGAATTTTAAGGGATGCCTTGAAACATGACCAATCGGCTTTACTCATTAACCAACTCGGCGCAAACACTTGTTCACACATGGGAGTGTCTGTAGTGATCACTATAGGAAAGTGATCACTCCCATGTAGATCATCAAGTGCCCGCCAAGAGTAACGAGTTGATAATGTTGATGAGAGTATAGTTAGGTCGATACAAGAAAAGGTCCCTGAACGGGCATTAAAGTATGTGGGCGAACCATCATTTACTAGAACAAGATTTGGATCATCAAGCAGGTTCTCAACAATTCTACCCCTTGGATCAATATGCCCAGATCCCCATATGAAATGGTGGGCATTGAAATCTCCCAGAAGAATAAAGGGAGTGGGAAGTTGCCGAATAATACCTTGAATGTCAGTCTAATCCCAGTTGGCGTCAGGTAAATATATGTTACAGATAGTAACGTTAAATGGGGCTGACATTCGTATAGCAATCGCTTGAATATTAGTGTTGAGATTAACCTGCTTGAAACTCGCATCTTGTCTTACGATGATCGCCACACCTCCATTGACCCGGATATGGGGTGCAGAATCGAACCTAACTATACTATAATTCTTCAATGAGTAAACCTGGCCTGGTGTAAAGTGTGTTTCTTGAAGACACGTACATATCGGATTAAATTCCGATAGTAGCATCTTCAAGTCACAATAATGAAAGACGCATCCCCTAATATTCCACTGAATAATATTGTTCATGACTTAAAATATAATGTAGAAGAACTAAACTGGTTTTCTTGGTTTGCCTAGAGGCCAACCCTTCTTTTTCTTTTGCTGCTGCGAAGATGCAGAGCAAAGAGAAAGATCTTCGTCAGAAGAAGAAACAATACAAGAAGTATTTGCCCTTATCTTTTCCTTAGTAGGAATAAAAGACGGAGAAGGGCCAGGAGCAATAGACACAATAGAAGAAGAAATACTGTTTAATGTTTTCTTCTTTTGTGTAGGAATTTTTGATGGTGTCGGGAAAGGATTACTGGTGACAAGAGGCGCACTTTGTTCGGCATTAAAAGTTTCTTTCGTAACAAAGATACTTTTCAATGCCTGAACTATGTGGGGAATTATTTCTTTGGCAAAGGAAGTAGTATCCGGTTTTGCTGAGGCTAATGCTTTATTATTATTATTATTATAATAATAATAATAATAATAATAATTAATAATAATAATAATAATAATAATAATAATAATAATAATAATAATAATAATAATAATAATAATAATAATAATAATAATAATAATAATAATAATAATAATAATAATAATAATAATAATAATAATAATAATAATAATAATAATAATAATAATAATAATAATAATAATAATAATAATAATAATAATAATAATAATAATAATAATAATAATAATAATAATAATAATAATAATAATATATATATAATATATATAATAATAATAATAATAATAATAATAATAATAATAATAATAATAATAATAATAATAATAATAATAATAATAATAATAATAATAATAATAATAATAATAATAATAATAATAATAATAATAATAATAATACCGAAGTGATTTTGTAAGGAGGCCCCGGACCCCCGGGCAATTATAATTATGAATGCGCGCACCTTCAAAAATACGTATTTATAATTTCCATCACAAATTAATTTCAATTTTTTTTTGTCTCCGCAAAATGCTAGTTGTACATAATATACGATATTTTCCTTGTTGAAATCATTGTTGTAATCAATGTTATTGGGCTACAATCAAAATATTCTTTGTTGTAATCAATAGTTTTATTAGTTATATTTTTCATTTTAACATTGCCGGAGAAATATCCATTTGGAAGAATATTTCTTTTACCTTTTTCTACTAAAATTTAATAATAAATTAGAGGAATATCGGTAGAAAATTAATAAATGATATCACTCAAATGTGACAGTAAATTATAAGCAGTCTCTGCAAGTGCTAGTATTAAAATACGTTTTTTTTGTGGATTCATTTGTGTAGAGTATAAGAGGCGATAATCAAAATATCGTTTGTAATCAATAAAATAATAATAATAATAATAATAATAATAATAATAGTAAGGCCTCAATAGAATAGTATGCCTCGCTGCCTCTATAATTAATTAAAACTAGAAAATATTTTAAATGATTCTTTCTTAAATATTATTTTTCTGTGTTTGGAAAATTTTGGGTACATTTTATATTGTTACGAATATTTTTTTATTTTATTTTCATTTTTTTTAGAATGGGATTAATTTCTCTTTTATTAATAATTTTAATGAATTCTTCCTAAACAATGTCTTTATTAACCGCGATGCCGTTTAGATACGATGCCCCGGGCAAGTGTCCCGGTTGCCCGAGTCCTAATCCTAACAGCAACAGCGGTAAAGTATATTGAATTCTTTTTTCAGAACTATGAAGAAAATTCAGTGCGAGAAAATGGCGATAGTAATTCAAGCAAATTTATTGTTGAAGAAGAAAAATTAGAGATACCCGTTCATGAAAAAAAAACGACTAAGAGAAAAATTGTTAAACAAGATATTTTAAATGATATGAAAGAAAATTTAAAAATGAAAACCAATAAAATGAAATCAGAAAATGATATAGCAGAATTTAAAAAGAAAAATGTAGTATTAAAAAACGAAATATTAAACAATGAATTAGAGATTGTGAAAAAGAAGAAGAGATTGCTCGACATTGAAATAGAAATGAAAGAAATAGAATTAGCAGAAATTAGAAAAAAAACATAAAATAGAATAATAAAAAATATTAATTACTTAATTGTTATATTAAATTAATAAATATGTACATGTTTTTTTTTAATAAATTAGCTACTTTAGAAAGCAGCTTCAGTAAGATAGTGTCTTTCATTCCTATTCTCATCATTTATATTTTCATAATGAAATATTTCCTTCTTCAAATATGAAGGGATCTTGTTTTTTTAGAGCTATATTATGCAGCACTGCTGTTGCAATTATAACAGCTAAAGTTGTATCCACTTTCAGTCGCATTCCTAAATGAAGATAAGGGAATCTTCGTTTCCATACTCCTATGCATCTTTCAACAGTATTTCGTGTTTTAATATGTGATCTATTATAGTTTATTTCTTGACGTGTATTAGGATTTAAATATGGTGTTAGTAAATATTTACTACACGCATAGCCGCTGTCACCAAGAATGTAACAGTTTGGAAACTGATCCAATTCAAACTGAGCGCGCAAGAGAGAATCGTTAAAAACTGTTGCATCATGAGTAGAACCTGGATGACGTGCAACTATGTCCCTTATATTCAAATTCGCGTCGCAGATAATTTGACAATTTATAGAAAAATATCCTTTCCTATTTCTAAACGTTTCCGCAAAATTACCGCCAACAGAATTAATTTTGATGTGGGTTCCATCCACAGCTCCAATTACACATGGAAATCTACATATTTGATAAAATTCGTTTTTAATCTTTACTCTTTCGTCTAAGGTAGTTGGCATTTTGATAAAATCTTCTCTTAAGGAAGCAATAGCGTGGGTGACTTTTTTAATTATATTCGATACAGTGGTCTGATGAACAAAGAATAAATCTCCAACTGCTTGCTGGAATGTACCAGTTGCATGATATCTATAAAAATGGAAAACCAATATTCATCAAATATGTTTTATTTATTTGTCATGTTCCAGTAGCGAATTTCCTATTAGGCCAAGTAGGCAGAAGTCTACGACAGCAAATTTCCGGTGAATAATTTTCAACAAATAAAAATAATTTTAAATGAATCAAAATTGCCGCGTGTACATTCGCAAATACAAAAAGATGAATTTGAACATAGAGCCAAAAATTAAGAATAATTTATAGTTTATGGAATATAAATGTTGCTTTAATTATATCCCCTTAGGATTTTTTTAAAAAAGGTTTTTAATTGTAACAAAGAAATGCTTGATTACAATAATGAGAATGTGATTCCAACAAAGAAAATGACCAATCACACAAAAAAAATATTATAATAATTGTTCTTGTATGTGTTTAACAGAAATTTTTGATTACAATAAAGAAAATTTGATTGTAATCGTTGTTGGGTTTAAACAGTGAACTAATAATAGAGTAGGTATACGCGGCAAAATCGTAAATCCGCCAGTGACCATGTTCCTGTTCCAGTAAATATTAAAACAGTGATTTTGTACTTGTATAAGTACAAAATCACTGTATTAAAATTACCTTAAACAAATAAGAAGTTGAAGCATATCTGAAATCGGTAATCCTCTGTTATCAACAGATTCTGCAAGTTGTGGTTTAATTAAATTTAAAATATAAGTTACTGTTGTCTTACTAAACCGAAATCGTCTTTTAAATTCATCATCGTCAAATGAAGTAAAAGGATTGCTTCGTTTTTTATAAACTTTGGTTTTATTAAATATAGCTAATATATTTAAAATTTCTTCTTCAGAGGATACTGAGTCTGTATCTGACGAACAAGATGTAGACGAATCTTCCATAGAATTCATATTGTCAGTTCACAATGGTAGATTACAAATTATGACAATATAGGTTAACTTATTGTTTTTGTCTAACCCACGTCTAACCCGTCAAAATTGGCGAACTAATTTATGCCGAGTTTATTCTCGAGTTAAGTCTTATTCCATGTTTATTATTATACAATCGTGGGTTAGGCTCGTGATAAACTATTCTTGTGTTAAAAAGAAGCTATTCTGAACTTAACCCTTGTTTATTATTACCGCTGTTAGTGTTTATAATTATTTAATCATAGTGTTCGTTGTTTTTATTATCTTTTAATATTTAATCCTTATTTAATTATCGTTTAATAAACGTATTCTTTTCGTTAATAATATTTGTCTATGTTTTACACTTCACCCATATAAATAAAAACGTTACAATTGGTGTCAGGTGTGGGGTTGTTAAACTGTGAAGTGTAAATAAATAAAAATAAATAAAATGGCCCCTAAACAATTAAAATTAAGTGAATTGAAAGTAGGTGATCTCAAGAGAGAACTAGAAGAACGGGATGTGGAAACAACAGGAAGGAAGTCAACTCTTCAAGAAAGACTGCGGCAGGCATTAACCGATGCTGGTGAAAATCCTGAAGATTACCTATTCGAAATTCCGGATGACGTATCCGACCTTGGTAAACAGTTAAAAGAATTGACAGAAAAATTAGAGGAAAGTTCTAAAAACGCAGATGAAAATTCTAGAACACTAAAAGAAGAATTGACCGAAACACTAGAACAAAAATTAATAGAAAGTTCTACAAAGGCAGAAGAAAATTCTAGAATATTAGAAAATAAACTGGAAGAAAATTCTAGAAAGGCGGAAGAAAATTGTAGAACATTAGAGAATAAATTAGAAGAAAATTCTCGAACATTAAAAGAAGAATTGGCAGAAAATTCTAGAACATTAAAAGAAAAATTGACAGGAACATTAGAACAAAAATTAGAAGAAAATTCTAGAAAAACTGAAGAAGACCTGGCTACACAATCATTCATCTATGGAGTTCGAGACAACGAAACTCAGCAAGCATTGCGATTGGCCCGTCCAAAAACTTTAATTGACGCACTCTCATATGCATTAGAACATGAAGCTGCTAAACAAACTTCATGTAACCAATCGCGAGTGCGAAATATCGATGCTGAGAGGAATGAGAACATTGAAGATCTAGATGAGAGAGTGCGACGAATCGCAAGTGAAGTATTTACTGGAAGAAAGAAACTCCGCTGTTGGAATTGCGGTGAACTGGGCCATCCGCAGAGACTTTGCAGAAAAATGCAAAGGAAAACGGAATCGACAAAGGAAGAATAGGAGTCGGAAAACTAAGTCGGGTGAAGGGGGTAACCGTCGACCCGTAATCTAGTAGCTCCACAATCCATTAGTTATGTCGCATCCCTTCATCATCAAGCCAACAGTATCTACGTGGATGGCACTATTGACGGAAGACCACTAAAAATGTTACTGGATACGGGTGCGACAAAGACTATAATTAGACCCGACTTGGTAGAGAAAACTAGCAAGACGCATCTTCAACCAACTAAGTGGCGATTACGCACAGCGACAGGAGAACAATCTACCGCATTAGGGGAAGTAGATGTCACCATCTCTATTGGGAACACCTCCTTTAAACATCGTGCGCTGGTAGCTGATGTTGAAGATAAATTAATACTTGGGGTGGACGCAATGATAAAGCACGGTTTTAAACTGGACCTGAAGAAGGGAGTGATGATGGTCAATGAAGAAGAACTGATATTAAATCCACGAGACGATAAGGCTGCGCGTGTACTAATGGCCCTCCCAGAACGAAGTGAAACTATCCTGGGAGCACATTTAGATGGTAGTTTCTGTGAGGGAAACATTGTTATGCTTGAGCCCAGGAATGACGATGCCAAAATTGGCACTGGAGTTGTTGTCGGAAAATCACTGGTCAAAGCCAGCCAGGTCATTCCAGTTCGGATAATGAACGTAAATAACTATCCGGTTATTCTTAAAAGAGGAACAATTGTAGGCGAATGCTTGGCAGTATCGTCGATTATTAGAACTGTAAAGGCCACGGGTAACACATCTCAGAAAGTTCCGGACACATTAATCAATCAATTGACAACATCGTTTGAAGAATTGACCGCCGACCAGAGAACCAAGGCGAAGGATTTAATTGGGAGGTTTCAGGATGTGCTCCAATATGACAAGAAATCCAACGGAAGAACTAATGTAGTTCACCATAAAATAGACACCGGAGACGCAAGACCCATCCGCCAACCAGCAAGAAGACTGCCATTGGCGAAGCGTGAGGAAGCCGAAAGAATTATTGAGGACATGAAGATGGAAGGTGTAATCGAACCTTCAAGCAGTCCTTGGGCTTCACCAGTGGTGTTAGTGAAGAAGAAGGATGGCTCTACACGATTTTGCGTCGATTATCGCCAACTCAACAACGTGACGAAGAAGGATAGCTACCCGCTACCTCGAATAGATGACACATTAGATACTTTGGTTGGCTCAAAGATTTTCTCCACTTTGGACCTAAAGAGTGGTTACTGGCAAGTGGTTTTGATTCCAAAGACAAGGAGAAGACAGCTTTCACTATTGGTACAGGACTCTGGCAATTCACCGTAACGCCGTTTGGGCTCTGCTATGCTCCCGCAACGTTTGAACGACTCATGGAAACAGTATTGGCTGGACTATCCTGGAAATCTTGTTTAGTGTACCTCGACGATATTATTGTGGTAGGTAAGACATTCGAGGACCACATGAAGAATTTGGAAGAGGTTTTCCAGAGATTGCGGAAGGCTAACCTGAAACTTAGCCCGAAAAAGTGTCACCTGTTTCAAAGAGAAGTTCATTACCTTGGACACGTTGTTTCCGGTAAGGGTATTGCAGTTGACCAAGAGAAGATAAAGGCTGTGAGAGATTGGCCAGCACCTAGGGACAAACACGAACTTAGAAGTTTTCTTGGTCTGTGTACCTATTATCGACGATATGTACCTGGATTTGCCAACATAGCCAGGCCACTGACAAGGCTTACTGAAGAAGGAAGAAGATTTATCTGGGAAATGGACTGTAAAGCTGCATTTAAAGAACTAAAACATGCTTTGACAAGCGCACCCGTCTTGAGTTATCCTTTACATGAAGGAGAATTCATACTAGACACAGATGCCAGCAACGCTGGAATTGGTGACGTACTTTCCCAGATACAAGACGGGCATGAGAAAGTTATTGCCTACTTTAGTAAGACCTTGTCAAAACCAGAAAGGAATTACTGCGTGACCAGAAAAGAACTCTTGGCAGTCGTGAAACCCGTGGAACATTTCTACAAATATTTGTATGGAAGACGATTTTTGATTAGGACTGACCATGCTGAATTAAAATGGCTGCTACAATTCAAGAATCCTGAAGGTCAGGTAGCTAGATGGATTGAAAGACTACAGGAATACGATTTCAAAATCGATCATAGGGCGGGTACCAGCCATCGTAATGCCGACGCATTGTCCAGAAGGCCATGCCAAGATGAGTGCAAGCATTGTAGTCGACTGGAAGAGAAACATTTTACTGTCGCCAGGACAACAGTAGTCGATGATAATTGGCAGCCCGATGGACTACGTGAAGACCAAGAAAATGACCCGAATTTAAAAATTATACTGGAATGGAAAACAGGAGAAAGAAAACCTAGATGGGAAGAAGTTGCACCACACTCACAGAGTGTAAAATCGTACTGGGCGCAATGGGACTCAATGATGATTGAAGATGGCCTGTTAAAGCGTTTGGTGGAAAATACCGATGGAACTGAGAAGAGAACTCAGTTGGTTATTCCTAAGAATAGAATTCCAGACGTGCTGAAAGAGATCCGTGACGAATCTGGAGGTGGCCATTTTGGAGTCAACAAAACATTAGAAAGATTGCGCCAGCGATTTTGCTGGGTTAACTGCAAAGAAGACGTTAAAGACTGGTGCAAGAAATGTGTGGTTTGCGCTGGAAGCAACGGTCCTCATAGACGACGAAAAGCTCCAATGCGTCAATACAACGTTGGCAGTCCATTTGAACGCATTGCAATTGACGTGGCCGGACCATTTCCAGAAAGCGAAGACGGATATAAATACATCGTGGTTGTCATGGATTACTTCACCAAATAGGTTGAAGCCTATCCATTACCCAACCAGGAAGCTACTACGGTCGCCGAAACCTTAGTCAAGGAGTGTATATGCCGATTCGGGGTTCCACGTGAACTTCACTCCGACCAGGGGAGAAATTTTGAGTCTGCCGTTTTCCAAAATATCTGTAATATATTAGGGATTAATAAAACGAGGACAACTGCATTACATCCGCAGTCCGATGGCATGGTTGAACGCATGAACAGAACGATCAACCGACATTTGTCGAAGGTAGTCTCCAACCACCAAAGAGACTGGGACCGTCATCTTCATCTGTTCTTAATGGCTTATCGTTCATCCGTGCATGAAACCACAGGACAAAGTCCTGCAAACATCTTATTTGGACGTGAGTTGCGCCTGCCATGTGACTTCGTGTTCGGCAGTAAACCTGGGGAAGATCTGGCCGGGGAAGATTACGTAACGGACTTACGGAGAAGAATGGATGACATTCATGAACAAGTCCGCACAAACACTCAAGCTGCCAGCGACCGAATGAAGGACCAGTATGACATCAAGGCAGAAAAAGGTGGATACCAACCAGGGGATTTAGTGTGGCTTTACAATCCTCAAAGGCGCCGAGGTTTATCACCAAAGCTACAAAGAAATTGGGAAGGTCCATATGAGGTCGTTAAGAGAATAAACGACGTGATATACAGGATTAGAAAAACACCAACAGGGAAGCCGAGAGTAGTACACTTCAATCGGCTAGCCCCATTCGCTGGTGACAACAATGAAGACCATCATGGAGCAACGGTTCGTCGGATCATAGCTCAGGAACCGACTTTTGAAGACTTCATGGAACAGTATTCCTTTGGCCACAAGGCGCGGTATGGCGTGACGACAGAAGAATATAGGGATCTGTTCACCGTGTCCTCAGATTATTCCCTCGGCCACTGCGTATCGGAAGACTTAAAGATGTCACGCGGCATAGCGTCAGTCTTTAAGACAAAATTTGGACAACTACAAGAACTGGCCAACCAAGGTCCATCCGTCGGGAAGACGCTACGACTGAGGGATAACAATACAGAACAAAAGCGGTGTATCTACTACCTGGTCACAAAACCACGCTCGTACCAGAAGCCGTCATATCGCAATCTGTGGAGCTCGCTGTGTGACTTGAAAAATCATCTGCTAGAGAATGACATGTTGAAGTTGGCAGTACCGAAGTTAGGCTGTGGACTAGATGGTTTGGATTGGAGGGTTGTTAAGAACATGTTAGAGATCCTCTTCCGCTATACCGGTATTGAAATTCTCGTCTGCAGCTTTAACCCTAACGAACAGAAAGAAGAACTCCAGCGGACCATCGACTGTCACTTCTTCAAGACTTCCAAGTGTACCAAGGGTAATACATGTAGATTTCGTCATCAAGAACTGTTCCGGGACGAAACAGTCTTAAAGAGGGGGCAGTGTGACGTGCGCCCCCGGGAGAAGAGTATACAACGCCGCCACTGACAGAACGTTCCAGAACAATGACGCAATCCCTGGCGCCGCAGCGGCTGGACTCTAATTGCGCCGTGACCTCGTTCCTTTGTATACCGGTCATTGTCGCTTCGAAGGCTTCTAGACTATTATGCGCTGTATAAATATCGGCCGAGAGAAGGCGGAGAGTCAGTCTCATATATACAAGCAACCAGATATGAACTCAGTGATATAAATAAACAGTTGTTAACATAAATAAATGTAGTTATATAAATAAGTGTAGTGATATAAATGTTAGTTAGATAAATAATCGTAGTGTTTAAGCATTCTTAGTGTTTATAATTATTTAATCATAGTGTTAGTTGTTTTTATTATCTTTTAATATTTAATCCTTATTTAATTATCGTTTAATAAACGTATTCTTTTCGTTAATAATATTTGTCTATGTTTTACACTTCACCCATATAAATAAAAACGTTACAGTATTGTAAATGACTATAAGAACCATGACATTTTAGACTATTTGCGTGGTCTTGCTCATAGTTTTGGTTTTCAAACCTACTTGAATTTCTAAATATGTGAACTCTATTTTTATTTTTGTCAGCAACGGAAAAAGTTTTATTTTATTATGTTTGTAATATTAATGTAACGTTTATTTATATGGGCGAAGTGTAAAAATCAAAGAAATGTCATTGTTTAAAATAATACGTTTTGTGACGATACGTACCTCGTCTCAGCATTATTGTCGAGAAACAATCAGGTTAACCTCAACGATGTAATATCGTGCAATAAATTGCAGCGTGCTGGAATTTTAACCAAGTCAGAGATTTATAAATAAATGTGTGTTTGACTTACCTGTGTAATATAATACCATGTTACGAAGCGTGTACATTGTTGTATATTATTGTTATGCTGTTCATTGGTTGTAGATAGGATTTGTTACACATTTATTTGACCGCTAGAACTGTCAGTTGCTTTAGAGGTTATGTCAACGCCGTGAATTGAGTGGCATGCTCAATTATTTTATTATTGTAAAATATTATTTTATAATATTTGCAACAATGTTTTTATTATGTTTTACGACAATCTGTGACTGCCTGAAATTATTACAATTTCTATTAAATTAGTTTTTGTTGAAGGAGCGTTCCCAAACGCCATCAGTCGGTCATATGTTAAAGGAAAGTTTATCCCCTCCTAATGATACGCGAGAATTTTCTTGTTATACCAAATGCCGGGTATAAAAGACCGCGCACCGTCCAGAGAAGGAGTTCTTGAGTTCATCCAAACGACTTCCCCTGGAGTCCCCGGATTAGAGCTGCGATTCAGACCGCCTAGGCCGAGTCTGCAAGAACGCTTGAGTCGTCGTGGCGTTGTACCGCCGTCCGTCTCTCGTGGATAGAGACTCTCCGCCGTAAATTTTATAAGTCGAGTTTGGGTGATTGAAATTCACCACTCGCAGAGATAAACCGCCGTTCGTTTTGTACTTTATCTTTTATTAGATAATTACATTTTTACTTACCGCCGTAAGAGACTGTGCTATTGCCGTTTCGCGGGAGCACAGTCCCCTTGTTGTTTAAATTCAGTCCGTCACAGTTTTCACAAAGGGTTTTCATTCTTTATTTGTTTATTTGTTACATTTTAAGTTTACATTACGTTGGGAATAATAAAGTAGTTGATTAAGTTAACTACGTGCTTTTCTGAGACAAACCCTAACCCAACTCCACAGTTAGCTATCCGGCAAACCATCCTCTCTTTCAGCATCCGCCGATGGCGCCCGAGCAACCCGAACCTTGCTGGCAGAGAGGACAAGATGGCGCCTCATCCCACAGGACCGGCGTCACAAATTGCGACCAAACAGGAGCTACCATCACAAATGGCGCCCGAACAGGGACAAGCGCCATCACAGTTTATTAAACGATAAATAATTAGGAGAAATATTAAAAAGATAATAAAAATAACTAGCAGTATGAGTAAATAATTATAAACACTAATTTAAGGCTAAGAATATTATTAAATGCTTAAACACTAAGATTATTGATTTAACCAATATTTATGTCACTAAATTTATTTACATAACTACATTTATTTATGTTCACCAGTCGTAGACTATTTATTTATATCATCAACTTCATTGCTCGTTGCTTCCATATAACAGGCTCCTCCTGCTGGCTTCTCTAACGTGTACCAAATATTTGACTGTGACAAAAATTCCAAGTTTCGTTTGATGGTAAATATCATTATTGTAATAGAATTATCTTCATTGTCGTACATAAGAAACGGCTCATTTTTATTTGTTACTTTATATGCTGGTGGGATGTACAAGTCCTTTATCGTTACAGAATTTGGGGGGGGGGGGATTCCCTGCGCGGGTCCTTGTGTTACGTATGCTTCGTTTGAGAGTTTCTGTCGGCGGCATTTTACCAACAACAGCTTGAGATAACGTAACATAAGAATCCGTAACAATTCGTTGTGTCCCATCTTTTGTAGTACGCGTCCTATTCTTCACATCTTTCTTCGCATATTCTTCTACACGCGCTGCATCACCTGATGATTATGTTCAACTACTCGTTTTATAATATCTTCTCCTGAAGTGTGTATTCGAGCACGGCACTTATATTTGTATTGATCGTACTTCCAATATATTGTTTCTCCGCACTGTTTATCTTTAATAAATAAAAAGAGAGACTAGAAAAAGAAAAAATTAAAAATAACATTGTGGTAACTGGAATAAATATAAATACAAACAATAAAAAGGATCTGAAGACAATCATGGAAAAATTTCTTACACAAGAAGTAAAAACGGAAGCTCAGATTAAAGACATTATTAAAATAGGCCCAAAAACATGCAAAGTAGAGTTGGCGCGTTTTATGGACAAGCAAAATATTATGGTGAATAAAAAGAATCTAAAACATTCTAGAGAAAAGATTTTCATTAATAATGAACTCACAAAAAATGAAATGAACATACAAAAAGAAATCAAACAACTAGCAACTCAAGAGAAAGGCAAAGGAAAAACCGTCAAATTAGGATATCAAAAAATAAGGATAAACGAGGTAGAATGGAAGTGGGATAAAACAGAAGAGAAACTGATACAGATTAAAGAAGGGGAGGTAATTATTCGTACTCCAAAAAACTAAAAATTACAAAACAAGACAAACACAGGAAACGACCCAGGCAAAGACTAATGAGATGATTTCAAATTGTAATAAATTAAAAATAAGGTAAGTAAACCGATCTAGAAAACCACAAGAGAAGAAAATAAACAAATATTTAAAAATGGGCACATGGAATATTACAAGTTTAACAGACAAGGAACAGGAATTATCCCAAGAACTTCAAAAAGTAGATTTATACTACATTGGCTTAACAGAAACAAAGAAAAAAGAAAGAGGAATTATGGAATTATCACAAGAATACTGGATGATATGGTCAGGGGTCAGAAAAGAGGAACATGCTCAATCTGGGGTAGCTCTCATAATCAAAAAAGAGAATATGAAATACGTAAAAAATGAACGACACGTCAATGATAGAATACTAACGGTAAACATAAAAGAAAGCTCAGAAAGTGAACTCACTTTAATAGTAGCGTATGGGCCCAACGAAAACGCAAAAAAAGAAGAAAAAGACATTTTCTTCCAAGAACTTCAGGAAGAAATTGACAGAAGCAGAAACAAAGTAATAATTATGGGAGACCTGAACGGAAGAGTAGGGAACAGTAACAAAGGAATAGAGTGGTGCCTAGGAAAAGAGGAAGAATCAACATATAACCAAAATGGTATAAGGATTGTGAACTTCTGTGTAGAAAACGAGCTGGTAATTGCAAACACGCAATTCACCCATAAAGAGATACACAAAATCACAAGAGAAGTAGCAAGTCGCAATGAGAAATCCATTATAGATTACTTCCTAGTACTTACAGATACATGGACAAAAGTACATGATGCAAAAGTCAAAAGGGGCCCAGAGATTGCCAGTGACCACTATCTGTTAATCATAAAAATTTTAAAAGAAGAAGAAAGGAAGGTAGAAAACCAAAAAAGAAAAATCGTAAATAAGAAAATCAAATGTTTCAAACTAAGAGATCAACAAACCAAAGAAAATTACCAGTGTGTACTGGAAGAAAAACTGACTAATATCAATCTAAAAAATTCAGTCCAAAACATATGGAACGAATTCAAACAAATAATCCTTACAACTGCAGAAAAGACTTGTAGCACTACCAAGATTACAAATAAAAATTTTCGTGGCACGCATTGGTGGACAGAAAATATCAAAACAGCAGTTAACCGCAAAAAGAAAAAATGGAAAGTATACCTAAGTACAAAAAAGCGAAGTGATTACGAAGAATACAAAAAAGAAAGGAAAGAAGTAAAGAAACTAATCAAAACCGAAAAAGAAAATGCATGGATTGAATTTGGCGAAAAAATGAAAAACGCTACAAAGAAAACCAGAAACTGTTTTATGGAACTATAAGAAAATTTAGACAAAATACTTCAACAACGTTAAGAAATATAAAGGACGAAAAAGGAGAAATAATTACAGACGAAAACGAAATAATGGAAAGATGGAGACAGTACTTCAGAACGTTATTAGAAGGAGCCGACGTATCAACAACTGAAAATACAAATCAAGACCAAACAATAAGACTGGAAAAACGGGGAGACCATAGGGAGCACATCACACTAGAAGAAGTACAAGAGGCCGTAAAGAAAATGAAAGCCGGCACAGCGCCAGGCCATGATCAAATAACGGCAGATATGATAAAAGCGGGAAATGAACGAACCTATGAGGTAATGCTAACCTTAATGAACAAAATACTAGACACAGGAGAGGCCCCAGACGACTGGCAGATTGGGATTATTACTCCGATATTTAAGAAAGGAGACACAAGAGATTGTAACAACTATAGGGGAATTACTTTATCAAGCACTGTGGCTAAAATATTTGCCAGAATCTTAGAAAAACGAATAAGAGAAAAGCTCGAAAACACCTTAGAAGACTCACAATTTGGCTTCAGGCCAAATCGTAGTGTACAAGATGCAAATTTCATCCTAAGACAAATTATCGAAAAAACAATTAGAGAGTCAGGCGAAATACATATTTGTTTTATCGACTTAGAAAAACCTTCGATAAAGTCAACAGAACTGATATTTGGAAAATTCTAGAAAGGCGAGGTATAGACCAAGTGGTTATTAAAGGAGTGAAAAGTTTATACAAGGAAACAAAAAACTATGTAAGAACTAAACATGAAAAATCTAAAATGTTCGGAACATCAAAAGGAGTAAGACAATGATGCATTCTGAGTCCGCTTCTATTCACCCTTGTCTTGGATGAAGCAATTAAAGAAGCGAAAAAACACATAAAACAACATAGAATAGGCTTTTGGAAAATGGAAGATATTAAAGTATCAGAGTTATGCTACGCGGACGATATGGTGATAAAAGCTAAAGATGAGAATACCTTAAACTATAACTTAGAAATATACAACAGGAGCCTCGAACACATAGATATGAAAATAAACACAAAAAAGACAAAAACTATGATCTTATCCAAAACAAGAAAAACACATTAAGTTAAAATAGGAGAGGAACAATTAGAACAAGTAAAAAACTTTAAATATCTAGGACCCGAAAGGGTAGAAAGGCTTTAGGAATAAGTAAGTAAGTAAGTAAATAAAAAGCCACTGTCACACAATTTTAGAATATTTTTGTCACTTTGCACGTAATGAAGTAACATTTTTTAAAACTATCTTTATATCACAAATACTTGAAGATATCAAAATATAAATAATGGTAATGGTTACTGTATCATCAATGAACACAGAAACTAGACTACTCGTAATTTAGGCTCGTGAAAAGTAAAGACAAGGGGTGAAAATGGAAAGTACACGTCCCGCCATTTCAATTTTAATGGAACGAAGGAATGGGGGTAAAAATGGGTCAGAACTACAGCCCAAGAAAATTAGGATTTAACCCTTGCTAATGGCCGGTTTCACCAATGTAACTTAAATATTAAACTCGGCTTAAATTAACAAAATTGCATCGAAATGAAATATCAAAAAAAAACCATTTTTATGACGTTTGAAATAAATATTTTACTTTAACGAAAATGTAACAATTAACAAAAATGTAACGTTAGGAAATGTGCAGCTCAATAACTGAAACACAAACGAATATTTCAAGGTAAAATGAGCTCAGAAAGAACGCAATCCATATAGACCTTTATTAAATGTCGCTCCATATTTATTTTCCAAAAGTCTTCATCGTAATCGATTTTTATCTTCCGTAACCTTTAGGTAAGGAAGGTATTGTCTTTGGTCAAAAAATTCGATGATGAGTTTTTAGTGAATAAGCACGTTTTAGGGTCCCTAGAATACGATTTTACCATTTTTACGATGATGTCTGTCTGTGTGTGTGTGTGTGTTTGTGTGTGTGTGTTTGTGTGTGTGTGTGTGTGTGTGTGTGTGTGTGTGACGGTTATTTCATAGACCATAACTCCAACATTACAATTCTAAAAGATCTGATTAGATTTTGGTTATAATTGGTCAACCGGAAGTACCCTCGTTTGAAGATTTTAACAGTTTATCGTGAAAACACGCTCTTGACATTTAATGTTATTGTGAACATTAAAGAATATTATATTATCTATACGATTTGATTGCATTTTATACTTTGTATTCAATGAATATAGAGTTAAAGAATTTAAATCTCATAAATCAGCCAGCTATACTACTACATTTAAGAAAATTCTAATTGATAGATGTCAGTGTCAATGAAAATAAAATGAATATGGCAGAGAGATGAGGATGTTGAGGAAGACACGGAATGATAGGAAATGGCTCGAGTGATAGAAATTTCTAGAAAGATACAAGAGAGACGATTACATTGGTTTGGACATGTCATGAGGTGAGATGAAAAATATATTGGAAAAATAATGAACAGCTTGGTAGTAGAAGATAGAAGAAACTGAGGAAGACCATAGAGAAGATGGAAGAACTATATTGCGGACGACTTGAGAGAAAAGGAACTGAATGAAGACGAAAAGCAAAATAGAAATGAGTGGAAGCAGAAAATCAAGAATAGCGACGCCTATCGTATGGGAAAAGCTAAAGAAGTAGAATATGTCAATGTCAAGTGCAATTTACACAGTTTGTTTATGAAAAAAATTTACTGGAAATATAAAATCGTTTGCAAGAAAATTTATATATGGAATTTGTACATAATACACAGAATTGACGGAAGGTAATGTGCTGGCCACATCAGATTTTTTAAATTGAAATACCTTTTGGGGTTTATATTACAAACATGCAATATTTTGCCCTGTAATTCCTAACTGACCCTGGACTTGGTAATAGTAAGAATGATTTGGTTTTAGATATAATTTATCATTACGTATTATGCAAAAAAAAAATATTTTTTTTGAAATAACTCTCTCAATAGGTGAAAATTTTTGTGCTAATGAAGGTCATTTATTTTCAATTAATCACGATTCCCCAATCAAACTATCAGACCTTGCCCCTAAGAAAGAATATTCCTTGTCAATGAATAACTAAATTCTTGCATATATGATATCTGTTTTAATCGATGAACTCCAATAAAAAATGCATTCATAGACATTTGATTATGATAATGTGTACATGAGCGTTTTTAATTTATATATGGCGTCAGGGTAAATATAAATTGTGGCGTGAATCCAACATAAGTATAAAAAAAGATGTATTAATTTTTTTTTAAAAAAACGTACATTTTTATTTGATAATTTATTCAATTTTGTCTTTTGTTTTTTTTCTGGGGGCAGATAATATTTAGTAGTCTCGTTTTTTTTGCCACGGTGTCAATCTTGAACATCGGGTTACAGAAATATACAGCTAATAGTTACAATTTACTACGAATACAAAATATACTCCACACCCCGCACTGGCATCGTCCAGGGTTGGAAAATCATCCTCTCTTCTATTCCTCTCTACCTGTACTCCACCGCGCCAGGTCTAAGGCAACTCATTTCAGCTTCCTTAAAATTCCATAAAATTGGTTTACAAATTTGTAAATTACATACGTAGTATTAAAAATAGAACAAAACTTCAAAAACGGGCATATAGAAGGAAAGTGATAAGGAAAGTGATACTATGCTTCTACGTTATTATATTTTCTAATAAATATCTATTTAATTATATATATATATATTATGTTGAATATTTTGTAATATTGATTGTAAACATTTTTTCAAATTTTTAACAACAGGTAAGCGTAGATCCATTCTTTAAGAAATCATGTTGTACAATTTCATTTTTTCAAAATTAATATTTAAGTCATAAGCTAAAAACTACGACACCTCTAATCACATAACATTATGCTTAGGAGACGAGACCCCAGTCCTTCCGCAAAACCCTCCTCATCATTCCTACCACTCGTACCACCTTAGCATGCAATTCCTCCAGATGCACTCTATAATTCATTCCCATGCTTACATTCATCTCAAATATCTCACTCTGGACACATGGCGCAGACTCACTCCACCCACTCGAACCACTGGAGGCCGGGCAAACAAGACATATATATATATATATATAGTCTTTCAATTATGCTATGCTATGTACCTACGTAGTTAAGATATAGACACTGTATATGTAATTATTCTTAATGTTAATATGTGGTAACCTATAATTGGTTTGTAAAAACTGTTGGTTCTCCAAATTTCATAAATAAATAAATAATTGATTATAATGTAGGGGGTAGGTAACTCAAAATGGAACTAAAGAGGTGTATATGCACACCGTAGGTGCGACACCAAAACAGCGCCTAATCACTAAAGAGGCGGCAAAATATAAAGCTGGTAGTAGCTATAAAATGCAAACCCCGAAAGGGAGCAATAAATGGTAACAACAAGAAGTCAAACTTTGTGTGGCGTGCCGGAAATCTTCGGTCGGATCGCACCACAACCAGGACTGAATTTAATGGAAATGGACCAGGGCATACGCGAATGGAAACACAGGAAAATGCAATGACATCACAAAGAAGCGTAGAAGATGTAACAATAGTAGCTTCACGCACAGAAAATGTTGCTGTGATTGAAACAGTGCAGCCCATTGGTGTGGGTCAATATCAAACGCAGAAGACGAAATGGAGTATGGAAATGAACGAATATATCGTCCAATGCTACTTAGACATAACAAAATTAGAGACAATACAGATAGAGTACAGTCAAGAATTACACGCAAAAGTACTCGATAAATTCCCGCAATTACGAAACAAAACAAAACAAAATATATTGGATCAGAGAAGATCACTTATGTTTAACAACAGGATACCGCCTGATAGGATGAATTATATCAGAAGACATGTGGCAAGAACTATAGGAATGAAAACTGAAAATAAAGAGCAAGAAGATTTTGCAGGTACAGACAGAACGCAAGAAAAAATAATAGAAAACCAGCCAAATGAAATAGAAACAAAATTTATAGGCTTTCATGCGGAATTTGATGGATTGGATCCCATGTTTAAACCGCGAATACCTAGATTGAAAATGAATCATCAAACTAAGAATAAGATAAACGAACTTAACCAAATATTAGAAAAAATAAATAAAAGAAGGCACAAGACTAGAAGAAATTCATAGTTTAACGTATTCAGTAGCTTATACGGCAATACTTATTAATAGCCGAGAAATAAAAGAAATAAATGCTGAAATCAAGAAAAAATCAAGAACCACCATGGGAACGCAGGCTTAAAAACAAGATAATACTATTGCGCAAAGAAATAGGGTTACTCACACAAAGACAACGTAAGAACACAAGTAATAGAGTTATTAGAATGGCAGATGAAGTTATAAATAAATACATGTCAGATAGGAACAAAATCCCCGAAGAAATTATTGATTATCAAAAACAGTTATTAGCAGCTACAGCTAGACGATTACGGCGGTATAAAGCAAGGACCGCGGGAAGGAAACAAAATTTGCTCTTTGAAACGAAAGAAACAATAATAAAAACCATGGTAATGTAGAACAAATACCGTCAAAAGAAAACACCAAAAACTTCTGGATCAATATGTGGTCCAAGACGGTAACACATAAGAATGCCAAATGGATAAGAGATGATAAAAGTAGTGTAGGAGTTATAAGAACAATGTATTAATGGGAAATCAATGAAAAAGACGTACAAGAAGCGACAAGAAAAACCCTAATCTGGAAAACTCCTGATAGACCATATCCACAATTACTGGTACAAAGCATTTAAAGCAATACATAAGCAATTAGCAAAGTGTTTTGTTGAGATACTACAAGAACCAACTAAAATGCCAAAATTTATGTCTATTGGTAACACATATATATTGCCAAAAACGGAACCTGCAAGTAATGATCCTGGAAAATATCGACCGATTACGTGCTTACCGACAATATACAAGTTACTTACAGCTATAATCACAGAAAAAATTATAAACACCTAGAGGTAAATAGAATGCTTGATGAACAAAAAGGATGTAGGAAGGAAACGCAAGGATGCAAGGAACAATTGTTAATAGATATGACAATTACCGGCGATGCAAAGAAACACAATAAACCGTTATACAGCGTATATCAACTACTAAACGGCATACGATAGTGTACCACATTCATGGATGTTGGAAGTACTACAAATTTACAAGATAGAGAATCATATATACAGGTTTCTGAAATATGCCATGTCACAATGGAAAACCAAGTTACTAATGAAAAGAGATGAACAAACGACCAAAGTAGAAGAAATAGCGATTAAAAAGAGGAATGTTTCAGGGAGATATTCTAGTCCTCTGGTTTTGTCTTGCTATAAAACCATTGACCACGATACTAAATAGTAAAAGAAGAAAAGGATACTCATTAGAAAAAGCAAACATAAATTATTCTCACCTGTTACATATGCAAGATTTGAAGTTGTTCGCCAGTACACGGGAAGATCTGGAATACCTTTTGAAACAAGCATCAAGTTTTAATGCAGATATTTATATGAAGTTTGGATTAGATAAGTGTCGCATTCACAGAATGAAAAAAGGAAAATAGGAAGATCATATTTGTAGAAACGGAAGGATTTATGTTGGCGATTCAAGATCAAGTAATAAATACAAGATATTACATGAAGCATATAACAAAGATTCAAGAGCAAACAGATATGTGTCGCGTATGCAATAAAAAAACAAGAAAAAATAGAACATATACAGGGTGTATCAAGATAATGGAACAGTGCCATTTATTCGTGAAAATGAAAAGTTACACAAAAAAGTGATTAAGGTATTTTGTAAAGCATAGAGGGGGGCACATTTTGACATTACCATTATTATTTTAAAGCCAGTGGTACTCAACTTATGGATCAATGTTACATTTTTTTAAATGGCATTATATGTTTTTTATTAACTAATTTAATAGAAAATTATCTTCTGAATTCAACGATATAATAATATCATACCTTTACATTGCAAAAAAATTGATAAAAATTAATTGAAAGTTAGTATTTCATTTCTATTTTTTTTTTTTTAAGTAGGTTGTGCAAACAATAATAATTAATTAATTTAATAATGGCAGCAGATTTAACAAAAACTGATCTTATTTATTGATGCAAGACCCCAGCAAAATGCATTCCTAGCATGCAATTTATTTGCAGAAAGTTATCCTAATTTCGCAAGACTAAGTAGTAATTACGCGAAATAAAAAAAATAACGAAATTTGGAACATTTCGAAAAAATAATAAAATACGTAACAATGACATGCAAAAATGAGAGATAATTATCTATTGTTTTAATAGTTAAATGCTCACTTGGCCTACTTAAAAAAATTAAAATACTAACTTTGAATTAACTTTTATCAATTTTTTTACAATGGAAGGGTATGATATTATTATATTGTTGAATTCAGAAGAAAATTTGCTATTTAATGGATTAATAAAAAATATATGATATCATTTAAAAATATATAACATTGTTCCATAAGTTGAGTACCACTGGCTCTAAAATAATAATAGTTATGCCAAAATGTGTCCCCCTCTATGCTTTACAAAATATCTTAATCAATTTTTCGTGTAACTTTTTATATTCACGAATAAATGGCACTGTTCCATTATCTTGATACACCCTGTATATTCAGGATGTACTCCGTTGGCAAAATCGCAATACCTAACACGGCACAACAAAATTGCTAAAGTAATACACTTAAAATTATGTAACCAACAAAAACTTATAGATTCAGTACCATACTACAAATATGAACCTCAGAGCATACAAAAGAATGAAAATGCAAAAATCTGCTGGAACAGGCCAATAATAACTGATGAAAAAATAGAGCATAACATCCCGGACATAATATTGATAAAGAAAAAAGAAGAAACGTTTATAATAGACATTGAAGTACCAACTAGTATAAATATCGATGACACTTGGAATGAAAAAATAAGAAAATATATACCCCTGGCTGACGAAATTAAAAAAATGTGGAAAATGAGAAAAGTCAAAATTATACCAATAGTAATTGGGGCCACTGGAGAAATTCCGAAGAAGTTATTCGAAAGTTTAAAAACACTGGATTTGCAAACAAATACTTACCTTCAGTTACGAAAAGCTACAATTTTAGAAACTTGCCGAATTGTAAGACGAATTTTGGGAGATTCCTTATAATAACATCAATAGGAAGAGAATAAAGAAAACAGTATGGGATAAGTTAAGATCGAGTAGGCCTAAGTGGCCGTATGTATAATAAAATGTACTTATTAAAGTGAAAATAAAGAATAATAATAATAATAATAATAATAATAATAATAATAATAATAATAATAATAATAATAATAATAATAATAATAATAATAATAATAATAATAATAATAATAATAATAATAATAATAATAATAATAATAATAATAATAATAATAATAATAATAATAATAATAATAATAATAATAATAATAATAATAATAATAATAATAATAATAATAATAATAATAAAAATTATAATAATAATACTTTCAATTCACTTAAATTTTAATAGCTTCATCATTTTATTTATTTTTATTTATTTACACTTCACAGTTTATTAACAACCCCACACTTGACATCTATTGTAACGTTTATTTATATGGGTGAAGTGTAAAAATCAAAGAAATATTATTAATTAAAATAATACGTTTATTAAACGATAAATAATAAGAATAAATATTAAAAAGATAATAAAAATAACTAACACTATGATTAAATAATAGTATACACTCATTCGGTCTGTTCAGTTGAGTTTTTGGAATTCTCATTACTTTCATATACTTTCTATATCAAATTGCGTGTTTTTGTAGTGTGATTAATAATATATCACTTAATTCGCCACTTAATACTAACTAGTGCAGTTTTTGGGTGAATAAAGTGCATCTCAACGACATATCCGTTTTTTGTCATCTGCAGAATTCATCAAATTTATACAAGTTACTTAAGCACCTCAAGATCAGAAACTTACTTATATTTATAGTCACCCAGTCATTGTCTCAACATGGTTGGATCGTGTAATATATGCAAAGTCGAAACAAAACGCACCGATGCCATCGTGACTTGTGCTGGCTCCTGTTAACTATGCTTCCACATTAACTGTTTGTCTATTCTGGCAACTGACAAAAAAAAAACGCTTTAATGACAATAAATTTTGGATCTGCGATAATTGCAAATCTGCATCTACATCGCGCTCACCCTTAACAATCACTTCTCCTGATGTCCTGGATTGTAATGCAACTCTTACAGACGTAATGAATGCCATAGTCGATCTCAAAGAATTTATCGATTATTGCTGCAACAAAATCGATGATTTTTAAATAAAATAAGCACCTGGACTCAGAAAATTAACATGATTGAGCCCTTAAAAGCTGAATGTGAATCACTAAGATCCAAAGTGGAACATTTCGAACAACGTTCCAGATCTAACAATATAGAAATTGTAGGTATTCCTGAAAAATCATTTAGTTCAGTCAATGTGCAATATGGGTGATATATTGAAGTGTTTCATTACCGAACAAGATCTAGATGCAGTTCACAGGGTTTCACTATTTAATCACGTGGCTAATAAACCGAAGAACATTATTGTTAGGTTCGTATCACAATTAAAACGATAAATTTCTTTCATGTGCACGCCTACGCAAGGATTTAAATTCAGGCCATTTTAACTTTGATCAAAACCTTTTTTTTTTGTAAATGATCACTTAAGCCCGAGAAATAAAATGCTTCTAAATAAAACAAAAGATGTTGCAGAGAAAAATAAATTTAAGTACGTCTGGGTCCTCAACAGCAAAATTTTTGCAAGGACGGCGGATAACTCACCAATCCTGTTAATAAATTCTGAAAACGATCTCGCTAAACTTAAATAAAATAAATGCTAAATTATATAGTTTTCTGATGCATCATGATGAGTGTATATTACCAAAATGTTCGTGGACTGGAAACTAAATTAATTAACGTATACAACGAAATTTCGGCACGAAATTATGATGTTATTTGCTTCACCGAGACTTGGCTATATAGTTCAATTTGCGATAGATAAATCTGTGATCTTAATAAATACTCTGTTTATAGACGCGATCGAGATAATCCTAATGTGAAACAAGGTGGTGGTGTTATAGTCTTGCTTCTAAAATGCATTATGGTGAGTGGAGTTCATCGGCTGAAGATATATGGGTGTCAGTAACGAGTTCTAATTTCCATAAACTGTATTTGTATTGTGTATACCTTCCCCCAAAAACTGATATTGATACCTATAATAGCCATTTTAACAAAATTAGTGACATTACTCTCCATGTCTCTAACAATAATGTGTTAATACTAGGTGACTATAATCTACCTGAACTTGATTGGTTGGCTGGTACGGATAACGTCGTATTACCTCATTATTTAGGAAGATCAGATATATATATATATATATATATATATATATATATATATATATATATATATATATATATATATATATATATACAGGGTGAGTCACCGAAATCGCCGTCTTCGATATCTCCCTTGTCGTTAGAAATACAGCATAAGTTTATTAACAGAATTTATTCGTCTACTCAAGGAGCATAACGTAAAATTATTTTCACATATACAGGGTGTTGCATTACGGCTCGGTGAGAATTGTTTGTCTTTTTTTAAATGGAATACCCTATATATTTTTATATATTTTGAATTGTATTTTATTCACCTATACGAACATATGAATTTTGTTTTAGTTTTCCACGGCGTTGCCAAGTTATTCCGTTTTTTCTCTAAAAAAGACCGAATACACGCATTGCTTTATAAAGGCTTACTGAAGTTATTTTAATAGTAAGAATTACGAATTTTCTTTTTTGTATAACTGTAATTATACTCTATGTTCTGACATATTTTTTTTTAAATGTAATTATACAGGCTGTTCAATAAAGCGAATCAAATGTGCTCAATTTAAAATGACTATAACTCGTCATTTTCAAATGGAACACCCTATATTTTATTATTTAGTTGTGTGTATTTTTGTATTATTTTCATATGTTATTAAGGGTATCACATGCCTAAAACCAATAATTTTGGAGATTTTCACCATTTTTCTCTAAATTTATATATTCACTTAAAAATTAAATCTAGTATACCATTGATATTGTTTTTTGAATAAGAAATAATTGCAGTAATGATAGTATTTTCATTAGCCAGGTTGTTATTAATAACAGAGGGATTATGTAAATTAATTTATTAATATGAGTCTCTCACAAGAAGAACTTTAATTAACTAATTTACTTAATCCCTCTGTTATTAATAATAACCTGGCTAATGAAAACACTATCATTACTGCAATTGTTTCTTATTCAAAAAACAATATCCATGGTATACTAGATTTAATTTTTAATTAAATATATAAATTTAGAGAAAAATAGTGAAAATCTCCAAAATTATTGGTTTTAGGCAAGTGATACCCTTAATAATATATGAAGATAATACAAAAATACACACAACTAAATAATAAAATATAGGGTGTTCCATTTGAAAATGACGAGTTATAGTCATTTGAAATTGAGCACATTTGATTCGCTTTATTGAACAGCCTGTATAATTACATTTAAAAAAAAATATGTCAGAACATAGAGTATAATTACAGTTATACAGAAAAGAAAATTCGTAATTATTACTATTAAAATAACTTCAGTAAGCCTTTATAAAGCAATGCGTGTATTCGGTCTTTTTTAGAGAAAAAACGGAATAACTTGGCAACGCCGTGGAAAACTAAAACAAAATTCATATGTTCGTATAGGTGAATAAAATACAATTCAAAATATATAAAAATATATAGGGTGTTCCATTTAAAAAAAGACAAACAATTCTCGCCGAGCCGTAATGCAACACCCTGTATATGTGAAAATAATTTTACGTTATGCTCCTTGAGTAGACGAATAAATTCTGTTAATAAACTTATGCTGTATTTCTAACGACAAGGGAGATATCGAAGACGGCGATTTCGGTGACTCACCCTGTATATATATATATAACATGATGTGGTATATTACGTGGATACTGGCATGATATTATCAAGAAAACTAAACCATGTAGAAATCAGTTTATATTTCAAAATGTCAACGTTTTAATAATACAAAACACATATTTCCATGAACATACTATGATTCTATATAATGTCATCAAAACATACTATGATAATATGCTTCTTGTTTATATATATATATATATATATATATATATATATATATATATATATGTATATATATATATATATATATTAGGGTGGACCTTAAATGGGGTGAAGTCGAATTTTAACCGGGCCGCCCCTCATAATGGTCCCAAATTGGAAAAAAAAATTGTAGTAAATTTTTTTCCGTGTAATATTAAGGTTTAAGGGTGCCGAAATGCACTTTTCTACTTTTTATTTAAATAAAATCGGATTTTTACACATTTTGGGACTTTATTTCTTTTCGAGGCTATAGGAGGTTTCAAAAATCCACTCAGCGGTGGAATATAGTCTATAATTACCCGATAATGTGTGGTAATGATTCTGATATTATTCTGAAGAGATTTAAAGATGATCAAACCATCGCTCAAAAGACTTGAAAAGCCGTTTTGGCTTAGATGATTAAAAAAAATTACAAAACAATTATATAATTTCAAATCTACAATAAAATTACTAAATCAATTGTTAATTAACTGACTTAATTTTAAAAGTGTTATTATTTAAGGATTTTCAGCAATTTCAAAAATGTGAGTGATTTGATGCCACATTTGTCGGCGACATACAGTGCCCTCTATCATGTTTTTGTGTTGATGTTAAATATAACCTGAAAAATAGTTATTCAAAAACAAGCATTACTCAAATCCCTCAAACGCTATTTGTGTATTAATAAAAAAAATATATTTTTCAATAAAATTATTTTATTCATTCTGCAGGTGCAATAATTCGCACGCACCTTGGAGAATCATTAAATTCTGTAGGGTGAGTGAAAATGAGGTCAGACTGAAATTCTTTTTCATTTAATATTCAACTTTTGTATTGCAGATATGAAAGTACATAATTGGTAATCTCTTTTTATCACAACATCTAAGCCAAAACAGCTTTTCAAGTCTTTTGAGCAATAGTTTGATCATCTTTAAATCTCTTCAGAATAATATCAGAATCATTACCACACATTATCGGGTAATTATAGATTGTATTCCACCGCTGAGTGGATTTTTGAAACCTCCTATTGCCTCGAAAAGAAAGTCCCAAAATGTGTAAAAATCCGAATTTATTTAAATAAAAAGTACAAAAGTGCATTTCGGCACCCTTAAACCTTAATATTACGCGGAAAAAAATTTACTCCAATTTTTTTTTCCAATTTGGGACTATTTTGAGGAGCGGCCCAATTAAAATTCGACTTCACCCCATTTAAGGTCCATCCTAATATATATATATATATATATATATATATATATATATATATATATATATATATATATATATATATATATATATATACCGTGTGTCGCAGCGTTTGGTTGGCATAGGCGTTTAACATGGAAAAACAATTTTTTCTAAATAAAAAGTGTCTGGCTAACAACTAAGCTACCATATTGCATAGGATAATACTGCGCCCATTTCTACATCTTATTTAATACAGATTACTTCATTATAATAGCGTAATTTAGCAAAATTAGCAAAAATAGTTTCACATTTTTTGTATGTTGTTTTTATTCCCTACTACAAACATAAATAGATGCATATTGTCATGCTCCAGTGGTAACGTTTCGAAGTACGCATCCAAAGATTCTAAGTTCAAACCTCCACTAGGATTAATTTTTTTTTTTTTTTCTTCGTTTTTTCATATTAATATAAAATTATTATTGTTTAGATATCATGTATTAGACAATTAAATGTAATAACACAAATTAATAAGAAATAAAAAACCAATAAATCAAATTTATTAGCGATTAAATCAACAAAAAAAAAATAATTAAACCTAGTGGAGGTTTGAACTTACCATGACAACATGCAGCTATTTATGTTTGTAGTAGGTAATAAAAACAACATACAGAAAATATGGAATTATTTTTGCTAATTTTGTTAAATTATGCTATTATAATGAGGTAATCTGTATTAAATAAGATGTAGAAATGGGCGTAGTATTATCCTATGCAATATGGTAGCTTAGTTGTTAGCCAGACACTTTTTATTTAGAAAAAATTGTTTTTCCATGTTAAACGCCTATGCCAACCAAAAGCTGGGACAGACGGTATATATATATATATAAATTTTATAAACACTATTTTACTATGTAATCTGAAACACAATATAATACTATTCAAAAGAACCCAATTTTAGATCTTATTCTGTTTATTTAATATAAAAATTATAAAACGTGCCAATCTGCTTTGTACACAGATATCGGTATTGATGAAATATATATATATATATATATATATATATATATATATATATATATATATATATATATATATATATATACCGTGAAGGCGTTTACCAGGCGTTACCTTACGGGCACTCAATGATTCCTAATTAAAATCATTAAGGAAAAAAGTCAATTTCAAAGAAAATGGAAGATATATGGTGATGTTTATGCCTACAACTCGTTTGCATTGTTACGACAAAGGGTTAAAAGTAAAATGACTACTGACTGAAAAAATTATGTAAACTACCTTGAACAAAAGTTAAAATCTATTGTATCTCATTTTTGGAATTACACCAAAAAACTAAGGAAAGATAATAGTCTTTCTAACTCAATGTATCTCAATGACATTAATGCGTATACTGATGAAGACATTTCTAACCTCTTTGCGATTTTTTTCGAATCTGTATACACAACGTTCGACTCTACTACTGATACCAGTGCTGCTCAAACAACCAGAGACACAGCAGTTAGCATAAATAATGTGATTATTAATGAAGAAGATGTTTATCAAATCTCGACTCTAAGAAAGGATGTGGACCATATTTAATTAATCCTATATTTATAAAAACATGCACATACTACCTGGCTCGTCCTTTATTTCTTATTTTCAACAAATCCTTGGCCAGAGGCGTATTTCCTAACCAATGGAAGTGTTCATTTATTACCCCCATTCATAAAACTGGAGATAAAAGGGATGTTCGAAACTACCGACTGATTTCTATCATACCTGTATTCGGCAAAATTCTTGAAAGCATCGTAGTAAACCAAATGAAATTTGATCGTCATAAATTATTAATTCACAACAAACAGGTTTTTGCACTAAAAAATCAGTATTAAACAACCTCATCCCATTCCTTAAATTCGTTAGCGAGTGTCTGGATAAAAGAGTACAAGTCAACGTAGTGTATACAGATTTCAGTAAAGCCTTAGATAGTGTAAATCATTTTAAGTTGACTAAACTATCAGCATATGGTATTCATGGTTCCCTATTGAGATGGATTGAGTCCTATATTAAAAATCGTTCACAAATAGTGTCATGTAATTGTTTCAAATCACGGATAATTGAAATAACTTCCGGAGTCCCTCTACTTTTATTTAATATTTATATTAATTCTATAGGAGAATGTTTCGAAAACAGTAACTTCCTCCTCTACGCTGATGATTTAAAGCTTTTTAAAGCTATTTCATCTCCTACCGATTGTTACGAACTCCAATGTGATTAAAAACGGTTACAGGACTACTGTGAACTGTATGATTTATCCTTAAATATTCATAAATGTCATATATTAAGTTTCACTCGATCTTCAACTACAATTATTTTTCTGTATAATTTGGATGGTTCTACTTTGGAACGTAAAGCACGTACCCGAGATCTAGGTGTACTTTACGATTCCATGTTACTCCTTAATGAACATGTTGTTATAATAGTCAAAAAGGTATACAAAACACTTAGATTTATTTTTTGTGTAGCCAAATGCTACGAACATAAAGCTTCATTAATCTTGCTCTATAATACGCTACTACGTGCTATTGTTGAGTATGCCTCCGAGGTTTGGAATCCAATGTACAATAAAAATATAATTCTTATAGTGTCAATACAAAAGAAATTTATATCCTTAATAAAATATAAATTTTCCTATGAAAACATGAGTAAAATAGACGCTGGGAAACTTAAATTGTATAAATATAAAACATTTTATTTAATTAATTAATTTTACAACTTGACATATTCAAAATCTAAAATATAATCAATGTTTTGTTCACAGCTGTTACGAGGAAACCTCGTAACAACTGCTCAACAATGGCGGGGGATAACGTGGCGGTAACTTGATATAAACAAAACATAACTGGCTTGATCCGCCACATATATGTATAATGGAGTGCTAGTGCCTACTTTAGTGTATGGAAGCGAATGTTAGGCATGGACGGCAAAGCATAAAAAGAGAGTGACTGCTGTAGATATGAGGTATTTACGTAATGTATCTGGGTATGTAAGACGGGATCGCGTGAGGAATAATTTGATGTATAAAGAATGTATGGTTAGGACAATGTTATGAGTTGATGTGAGTCAGTTGAGGTGGTTTGATCATATGGAGATAATGGCGAGTCGGCTCTGTCAAGAAGAGAACAGTCTAACAAAGATGTTCCGAAACTAAACTCAAATCTTGAGAGGTATCGAGTGACTTTTGTGCGTAAATCATCTACACAAGATATAAATGAAGGCAAACCCGTTGAAAGAAGAATAGAGAAATAACAAAATGCCATACGATAGCGACTCTTCAACAACAGAAGATCAAAAAAGGAAAAGAGAGGAGGAACTCGAGAACATATTCAAAAAAACAAAGAGGACTGTTAGAACACCACCACAGAACAGTGAAACAAAGAAATCTGAAGCTATGGATGAAATTAGAAAAATGTTTAAGACCTTGATGGGAGAAATAACCGAAATAAGAAACGCACAAAAGAGTTATAGATAGAAATGGAAAAACTTAAAAAAGAAAACCAAGATCTCAAACAAAGAATGCATATCATGCAAAGGAATATCGAACAAATAGAAAAACAGGATAGGAATAATAATATAGTAATAAAAAGAGTAGATTTCCTAGACCCTGATAAGACTAAAAGAGCAGAAGAATTTATAAAAAGCAGAATGAACATAAAAGTAAAAGTAGAACATGTTAAGAAAATAGAAGCCATTCCAAACAAACATATGGAAATCTTAAAGCTATCCACTTGGTGACACAAAAAGGAAATAATGGTACATAAGAGCAGAAAGCTGAAAGGCACGAAAATATATATCGGAGACGATTATATGAAAAAAGAAAGAGAAACTCAAATGAAGATTAGGTCGATAGTGCGCGAGAAAAACAAAAAGGAAAAAGGGTTAAGCTGGAATACACGAAAATAATTAAAGAAGACGAAACGTGCGAATGCAACGACAAGTAAAATGAACTAAACAGGGAAAAAACGAACCAAAGAACCTAACAGTATAACCAACAAAATATAGAACCCATTGATAAACGAAACGAACCAGACAATGTTAAAGGCGACGAAAAAGAATAATGCTATATAGAACCAAAGAAATATAATAGATTAGCCACATGGAACGTGAGAGGAACTTTTAGTCAAGGAGCGCTGAAGCAGGTTTTACTTGAGATGAGAAGGTACAGAATTGAAATAACAGCACTACAAGAAACAAAACAAAAAATAAATAACATTAAAGAAGTTGAAGACTACATTTTCTTTAGTGGTGGCGGCGAAAACAGAATGTTACGAACTGGGTTCCTAATAAATAAAACTTTGAAAGAGCAGTGATGGAGTTCAAACCTATATCTGATCGAATGTGTTATATACGAATCAGAAAAAGATACAGAAAGCTCAGTTTCATTAACGTCCATGCACCCTCGGAAAACAAAGGGTTAGAGGATAAAACAGAACGAATGTATGATATATATATATATATATATATATATATATATATATATATATATATATATATATATATATATATATTTAAATTTGCCGCCATTTTGTTAATACGAGTTGTAAGGTTATTTTTTTGACAATCGTCACGTACAGACCACGCGATTTAAGAATATGGAGAAGTATTCAAACGAACAACGTTTAATTATTGTAAAAACACATTACAAAAATGGTGAAAGTTTTGCGAAAACAGTTCGCCAATTATGTCAAGTTTTCGGTCGCAATAATGCGCCAAATGAATCGACAGTGAGGCGTTTAATTACAAAATTTGAGACCAAATTTACGTTGATGGGTGACAAGATCATTGTTCGTCGTCGTCCTTGTCGGTCACTCGAAAATATAGCCACAGTAAGGGAGTCTGTAGCCGAGAATCCAGGAACTTCCATGCGGCATCGTGGTCAAGAATTAAACATTTCCAGAAGCACTATGCAACGAATTTTGGTAAAAGATCTGCATTTGCACGCGTACAAGGTTCAATTGGCGCAAGAAATCAAGCCAAGGGACAATGCGCACGTGAAAAAATGGTGTTACTGCAGACCAAGTTTCCAGGCCGTGTCATTTCTCGATTTGGCGATCAACATTGGCCACCAAGATCGTGTGATCTAACACCGATGGATTTTTTTCTTTCAGGCTATGTGAAGGAAAAGGTGTATGCGAATAAGCCTGAAACAGTTGAACATCTTAAAGAGGAAATACGGCGCGTTATTGATGAAATACAGCCACATTTATGTGAAAACGTTATTCAAAATTTCAACAAAAGAATAACCCTGTGCCAGAGGTTTCGTGGTGGCCATTTGCCTGATGTTGTATTTCACGTTTAATCGGAACTATTTTTCTTTATGTTAAAATAAAAATGTTTGCTTAATTTAAAAAATAAATGTGTTTTTCTTTAAAATTAAATCCGGCGCTCTAGTTGAGATGCAAATGCAAAGATTGGGAAGGAAGAGAGATATATGCTAACTAAAGGGACAGAAAGTAAACATGAGAAGATCAAAGATAATGGAGATAATCTAATAGAATTCACAGCACAAAACGATCTAATAATCAAAAGCACTTACTTTAAGCACAAGGAGATACACAAAGGCACCTGGATACACCCGGATGGAAAAGCAGTAAATCAATTATACCATGTACTGATCGAGAAATAACATTCAAAGTTGATTACAAACATAAGAAGTTATAGAGGAACAGAAGCAAACTCAGATCACATTCTAGTGAGAGCAGAACTAAGAGATGAAAACCTCACAGTAAATAAGTACAAATACCTACAACAAGGATTTAACATTGAGGAGCTAAAAGTAGAAAATTCAGCAAATAAATACGCAGAAATGAAACAGAACCTTTCACAAACAAGCGAACAAACAGACACAATAGAAAAAAGGTGGACGACAATACACACAACATAAAAACAGCCGCAGATGAAACACTAGGATTGAAGATAACAAACAAAACAAAGAACGACTGGTTTAACAAAGATTGCAGACGATCCAAACAAATTTATTTACCAAAAACACAAAAGGAATTTCAAGAAAATATGTAGGACAAAGAACCGAATCATGCTAAAAGAAAAAATTCTAGAGATGCAAGAAAATTGTAGCAAAAGAGATCTGAGAAATTTCTACCATAAAGTTAAACAAGAAAAGAAAGGATATAGGTACACCAAAAGTCATATACTGTGGAAATATAATGGAAACCTCAAAGGAGACAAAGAAGCAAAGATAAAAAAATGGGCAGAATATTTTGACGAGCTATTGAACATTACGAAAACGAATTAAACAAAAACACAGACATTTATGAAGAGCGTGGAGATGAAAGCGAAAACGTACCAGAAACAGAAATAAAAGAAATAGAAGATATAATAAAGAACATGAAGAACAACAAAATCCCAGGGGACAATGAAATAGCCATTGAACTAATCAAATATGGAGAAGAGCTAATGCGAATATACGAACTAGTGGCAGATATCTGGAGAGTAGAATGCATGCCAGAAGCTTGGAAAAAACAGTACTTTGCCCTATTTATAAAAAAAGAGAAAAGACCAAATGCGAGAATTATCGAGGAATAGCGCTATTAGATGTAGTATATAAAGTAATGGCGACCTGGCTAAACAACAAAATTAGAGAAAAACTGGAATCTACCTTAGGAGAATATCAGGCAGGTTTCAGAAGGAACAGATCGACCATAGATCAGATTTTTATCCTTAAAGAACTTCAAGCAATATACTATGAGAAAGGTCTAAATATGCATATACTGTTTATAGATTTTAAGCAAGTATATGATTGAGTGAATAGGAGTGAATTAATAAAAGCAATGGAAGAACTTCAGATTCCAAGGAAACTAATACGAATGACAAAAGTTACCTTACCAAATACAAAAAGCAAAGTTAAAGTCGGCGAACGAAAATCAAAACCGTTCAGCGTGAGAACCAGCCTTAGACAAAGAGACCCTTTATCGTCAAAACTATTCAACCTGGCGTTAGAAGTAATCATAAGGAGAAGCGGAATAGACAGGCAGGGGCTGATACATGATCGAGGACACCAATGTCTGGCTTTTGCGGATGATGTTACTCTGATAACCCAAACAAAAGAAGAATTAAAAAGAATAACCAGACAGCTAATTGAAGAAGCTGGAAGAATGGGACTAAACATAAATCGCTATCTTAGTGTTATACAGTTGTATGTTACAATTTAACCGAAATTGAGTTTTACTACTACTAAATTGTATGTTCATTGGAAAATATTTTAGAGTATACAACGTATTTGTATGTAACCCCGTTGCAAAGTTATTTGACAAAATATCATACATTTTTGTAGTATTAATCTATACTACGTAAAACATAGTTGTATGATCCGACATACAACTTTTTGCTATAATTTCAGAACGTAATCGGAACACATAATCGTATGTTGTGACATACAACTTTGTGTTAGCGAATAAAATCACTGAATTTGAAGTTTATATACATACTACTTTGTTTTTAAACCGTGTTGTTGTTTGTTGCCTTGTGTTTATCAGACTATTCCTCAAATATCAAATAATATACATGGATGAAACCGAAGACAGTGATCTCTGCTATTATGATGGGGATGATTCAGATTTGGATAAAGATTATTTGCCATCCGATCAAGAAAAGTATAAAAACAAAATAGTTGAGGTTATGGATATTTATTTTATTATTATTATTTTGTTTTAGAGACATACAGGATTTATTCATTACTGAAGCGGGTGTAGAACAAGAGAATATTGAGGACGCTGAGTACGCTGAAAATAATAATAATGAAGTTCCTTCTACTTCGCAACAAGAATTAGGCTGTGCTATCAAATCTCGCAAACGAAAAATAGATCGTGATATATGGGCATGTAATGTCCGTAAGAAGAAATTTAATAGTGGTGAACAATACATTTCAACCAGGAAGAAGTTGGTACCAGCAAAGAAAATTATAAATTCTAAAGATTGTATAAATACATGTAACTTTAAATGCAACCAGACTATTTCTGATAATGACAGGAAAGAAATTTTTAAAGAATATTATTCATTATCACGAGAAGCAAAAAGATTATTCATATTATCAACTACATCAAAATATGAAATTGCAAAACGAAGAAAAGGAAAGAATAATGAAAACTCAAGAAGAAGTGCAACTTATAATTATTATTTTAATGTTAATTCGGTCAAGATCCAAGTATGTAAAACGTTCTATTTGGGTACTTTGTCTATTAGTCAAACTCCAATTTACAATGCTCATTTACATAAAAATGTAACTTGTGATACTCCAAGGAAAAGCATGCAAGGAAGCCATACAAAAATATAATACCTGAGGCTGACAAACAAAAAGTAAGGGAACATATCAACTCTTTTCCCAGAATCGACAGTCATTATTGTCGAGCTAGGACTCAAAGGGAATACATGGACTCGACTTATCTATAAAAAAAAATGTACGAGCTCTACGTTCCATTTGTTACTGAAAAACAACTTAAACCTGTAAAAGAAAGTCAATACAGATATATATTCAGTACAGAATTTAATATTCATTTTCAATGTGAATTAAATAAGTTGTGCACAGACGAAGAAAGATTAAGCGATGAAGACAAAATCAAATACCAAAACCACACCACAGAGAAAATTGCAGCTAGGTCAGAAAGACAGAAAGATAGAGATGGTAAAATCGCAGTTTTAATTTTCGATCTGCAAAACGTTTTATCTTGTCCGAAAGCGGAAATAACTAAGTTTTTCTATAAAAGTAAGTTGTCTGTGTATAACTTAACAGCACACTTGTCTATTAAAAAACAAGTGTACTGTGCTCTTTGGTCTGAACACCTAAAAGGCCGCAAAGGAAATGATTTGGCCAGTGCCCTCTATAAAATATTGCAAAATGTAGTTGAAGACCATCCCGATTTGGTAGAAATTATATTGTGGAGTGACAGCTGTGTTCCACAAAACAGAAATTCCATTATATCTTTTGCTATAATGAATTTCTTGAAACACCATCGTACTATAGAGAAAATTACAATGAAATACTCTACACCTGGGCATTCATGTGTTCAGTAAGTAGACTCCGTACATAGCAGCATTGAGAAAGTATTATCTAAGGCGGAATATTACTCGCCTCTATCTTTACTAAGATTATTATTAAACGTAAACCGTAAAAAACCCTATAAGATCACCCAAATGCGCAGGGAACACTTTAAAAATTTCCATGCATTATCTACAACTTTGAAGTATGACACTGTACCCTTTTCAAAAGTTGTAGTTGTGAAGTTTGTTCAATCAAGTTACAACATTAAATATAAAACATCATTTACAGAAGAATTTTTTTATGATGTAAATATCAGACCTCGTAATACTAGAACCAATGCATCGCAAGATGTTATTTCTCTTAAACCGCCAATATGTACACAAAAATCAGAGCTATCTGAAAACAAAATAAATGCGATTAAATTTATGATTAAATGGATGCCTAGAAGTGACCAAGATTATTTCCGTGCAATATTACCAAAAAAATAACTAAATAAATTACAAAATAGTTGTAGGTTATAATTTAGATTTAAGTTTAATTATTTTTTAAGAGTAATTTTTTTTTTGTATATTATAAAACAAATAAACATTTTTCACTACTATTGTATTTTTATTTAACTTAAAAATAACACCTTATGTCATTTTTCCAAGTATACAGAAATGTATGTTAATAACAAAACAAAATAATTTAAAATATTAGTGAAATTAAGAACACAAAATTGTATATTTTTTTAATTAATTGTATAAAATGTTTATTATGAAACCAAATTCTTCCAATATTATGGAAACTTAGTCAAGTGTAGCGAAGTATGTAAATATGCAATTATAACAACTCTGCTTTCAATGCAAACACAATTTCAAAATTTGAAAATATTTAAATGCTTATATCTCAAAACTATGTTGTGTAACATACCACTGTATAACACCAAGGTAGCGAAATATATAAAAAACAAAATACATGATGATGGGAAAAAACGTCTAAATACACCACAGAAATAGTGGTCAAGACTGGCAAAAGCGAATAAAGTAGCGGGTTCACTACATAAACTATTGATAAACAAAGAAATATCAGGAAACCTAAAAAGACAAATATACAATACAGTACTGAGACTAACTGCAACATACGGATGCGAGACATGGGTATTAACAAAACAGGAAGAACAAATATTAGAGGTATGGGAGAGAAAGTTGTTAAGGCGAATATATGGAGGCATGAAGGAAGGAGACCAGTGGAGAAGGAGATCAAATAAAGAAATAGAAGAGATATATGGGGAACTAAATATTACGACTCAAATAAAAAGGCAAAGCATACGTTGATTGGGACACGTGGAACGTTTATCAGAAGAAAGGGTACCAAAGAAGATCATAAGTAGAAACCAAGAAGGAAAGAAGAAGAGAAGCATGCCGAAGAAGAGCTGGCTGGACAAAAATTTCGGAATTAAAAGGTGGAAAATCAAAGCAAGAAACAGAAAAGAGTGGAAAGAAATTGTACATCAAGCCCAGAGCCTGCAAGGCCTGCCGAGCTGACTCTTTTCTGGTGTATGAAGAATGTATGGTTAGGAACAATGTTAATATGGGTACGTTCGGTAATTGGATCCATCGAGCGCTCAGAGTTCTAAGGTCACGTGATCAAATATCAGTCGAGCAATGTTCTAGCGTTCACATTACCGAACGCGTCAGATCGTTTGCCGAGCGCAAACTATGAACAACAGACAAATAATTGCGATATGCCAAATGACAAATTATTTTCTTTTATAGTGACACCTAAAATGGAAAATTATGCGGAAACTTTTATACCACTTATGAACGACAATATATATAGGAATCATTTTAGAATGCGACGTTCAACATTCGAAAAGGTATTAAATTTATTAAATGAAAGTCAACCATTATCATCTGGTCCGGGGCGTCCTGAAATGTCATTAGATAATTTGGTGTTTATCAAATTCTGAATGTTTCCGGTAAGATGTCATATCACTATTTTGTATACCGCATATTGGGCATTGATAAGTAACTGTTCCTTCAGTTATTTTATTTTTGTTCTAAACAAATTAACATTTAAAAAAAGTCAAAAATATATTTTGTTTACCTATAACCTCAATTTGAGTCCCGCCTAAATAAACGTCAAATCACTACAAGGCTCGAAGCGCTCGACAGTGAACGGTCGAGCAAATAGAGCGCGATCTGAGTGTGCGCTGAGACAATTACCGAACGCGGAGCACGGGCTCGGAACACTCCAGATATATATATAAAGAACGTGATCGAGCCAATTGTACGAACTACGAGCGCTCGGATCGTAATACCGAACGTATCCTATGAGAGTTAATGCATGGGAGTCAGTTGAGGTGGTTTGGTCATGTGGAGAGAATGGCGAGTGAACAGCTTGTTAAGCGTATATAATATCATGGTTGAGGGTTTTCGATTGCGTGGCCGACCAGTGTGTAAGTGGATGGATGTGATTGGTAGGGTGCTTAAAGAGAGAAAGTTTCCAAGTTGGAAGACAAGAAGAGCATGTATGAATGCCAATGTGAGTGTGGCCGAGGCGAAAGAATTGTGCTTAGACAGGAATGTGTGGCGAAGGATGATTGTTTTGTAACTATTATTGTGATCCAGATGCGGTATTTCGCTTCCAAAAATCAATCACTTTAATATGTTAAGAGTGAGGATTAGTTGTATGTGTTGATGTTGTTTTTATTCTTGGATTTGTGCTAACCCACTAAGTGGGACATATATGATTTTATGTATGTATGAATTTATTATTTACTATTTACTATTTACCATTTACCATTTACCATTTAGGACTTAGCGTAGTCTCTCATTTATTAGGTTTTCTTTCCTGAAGTATTTGAGTTTTTCCTCTAATTAAAAGTGTAACACCTGCTTTAGCATTTTCTCGGTCCTCTTCCCCTACCCAATACATTCATTATCCATTTTGCATTTTTGTAATTCCTTTGCCATTCCTCTTAGTTTCTGTTGCACTAACGTAATCTAGATTAATTTTTGTTAGTTCTTCAGTTAATTCGTTTTCTTTTCCTTTAAACTTTTTACATTCCATGTTCCAAATTTTATTATTTGCTTAATTTTATTTTCGTTCCTTTTAATTTTTTTCTATTTCATTCCCATAATTCCTATTCAATATCTTTTTGTTTGCTGTGGTCGTTTTTTCTTTCTCTTTTATTTCTCTTGTTTTATGTTTCTTATGCATTTTCATGTCACTTTCTTTTGCCTATGTCGTTTTTCCTTTTTGTTGCGGTTGTCTTTGTTTTTCCATTAGTTTCTTGGAGTGTAGTGTCTGTTTACTTCACTCTCCTTTAATTTAATATTCTTTCTGTCCCATTTCCATTGTTTATCATTTATTGTTATTTTCTGGTAATCTATTTTAATTGATTTTCCTTTATTTTTCTCCTTCTCTGCTAACTTTTTAAATTACGTTTGTATTTCACGTTCATGTCTTGTCGGTTCATTGTTTATAAATATTTTCTCCTTTAATGTCCTTTTTGTTTGTCTTCAAAATTCTCTAATGAAGTTTTCGATTGTGTTTTTCAGATTTTCGCTATTGACTGTGTTTGCTTTTATTCCAACCACTATGACGCTATTTTTAATTCTTTCTTTTTCCAATCTCTCGATTCTCTCTTTCATGTCACTCAGCTCTTTTTTAATTTTCATATTTTCTTCCTTCAACTTTTCATTTTCTTGTTTAATCTGTAATAGTTGTTTTTGATAATATTTCTGATCCTCTTTTATTTCTTTGTACTCGTATCTTTTTTATATCTCTTATTATCGTCATTAGGTCTATTAAGTTTGTATTATTATTTCTTTCTATATTGATTTTAATTGGGGTTCTTGGTGTCTTCCTACTTCTTTTTGTCATATTTTGATTATCTATACTATCGCTTCTTCTTTTATTCTCATCTACTGTGTAGCAATCACTTTCTGTAGGCATTTCTGTATCGAGTATGATTCATTGGCGGCTCGTGCACTAAAATTTTGGTGAGGCAAGGTAGCCAGAAAAAAAAATGCGCCGCAGACGAAATTTTTTTTTCATTCAAGGTCAAATGCCTTATAATTGAAAGTTACATTTTCAAGGGATGTGCAAATGCGTATTTTTCCCCTTTCATGTACAAAAATAAATTGCCTGATCACAGAACATTTTAGGAAAGTGCGTCCGGCGCTTACGTCAAAAAATCCTATGAATCTTTCTACCACATTCACATTACCGGAATTTACATTTACATAACGTAAAATTACTGATAATTGTGATTTACAACTAATATCGGTAGTTTCGTCTACTTGCCAAGAAATAAAAGGGGATTTAATAATTTCGTAGTCTATTTTTTTATTTATAACAAAATGAATGCAATCTATTAAATCATTTTGAATAGTTTTGGAGGTACCACAAAATATCGATTTATTGATATCTTCAAAAATATTTTTAATTTATCATCTCGTTTACTCATTAGTACAACTAATTCTTTAAAATGACCTTTATTACAAGATTCTTCGGTTTCATTATGACCTCTAAATGGTAATTCTTGTGTACATAAAAAAATTGAAATATCAATTAATCTTTTCAGAATTTCCTTATTTTCTTCCACTTTCAAATTTAAATTTTGAATTTCAATTTTTCTTGCACTATCAATAGCGGTAGAAATATTTTGCTTCATATAGTTTATCTTCGTACGATAATTTACTAAATGGATTTTTGTGAATTAAGAAGTTAATAATGTCATCGGAATGCCTTATATTATCAGTATCAGATGTTCCAATCAAAGTTGAAGCCATTTTATTTGGTTTAACTAAAATTTAAAATACAAAAACACTACGTACGTAAAACATAAAAACAACGAAAAAAATAAAAGAATTAAATACTGCAATGCAAGTTGTTTGTTTATTGTTGAATTTGAATTCACAGTGCAGTAAATACTGTAAGTATTAATTATTATTCAATCTTCAATCTTATTTGCAAGAATACAATTAATGCAAAATGAAATAGATGATAGATGTCTTGAACGTATGGTAACGGCCTCTGTAGGATAGCGTGGAAATTAAAGTGGCTATCTTTTTCCTTTACGCACTCATTGTATTTCTCATTTAGGCATGCCGCAAAACCAGCTCTTTCTCTAGCACACGTATTTCTTATCGGAATTACTAACTGGATCAAAAACATTAGGCAGTATACTATCATTTCGAGAAGCACTTTATAGGGTGTAAATTAGGTGAACTGCATTACATATTAGTTATGGTGGTGGCTTAAATTCTTTTGATATTTATAAAGACAAGCATTAGCGGAATAAGTTAAATTTTAATTTACATACTACTTTACATTATTTACAGCTTTATTTCTTTTCCGGTGAGGCACTGCCTCACCTGCCTACCCTGATAAGCCGCCACTGTATGATTTATTATTATTGCACTAAAGTAGACAATTTTATCTTTCACTTCACTATTCGCCAATTTCCCTGAATGCGGGCCCGTCACTTCTGTTGTTTTTGTCGACAAAATCACGCCTTTATTTCACCTTGTTTCTACTCGTATGCTGCTAACACTGCTAATGCCGGGGACACACCGTACTTTTAATGACCATTAGCTACATTCTTAATTGAAGTTAATGGTCATTAGAAAAATACGTAGACACACGGGCGTTAGTTGAAATTTCCTGCACATGCGCAGATCGCAATGTTTGTTGACAGTTTTCACGTATTCTTGTGACAGTAGAGTAGGTTAATCAAGGTTAAGTGTATTTACATGTATTTAAATATGCCAAATAAGACGTCAAAAAGATATTCAAGTGGACTCCGGATCTAGAATATATATTGATTGTTATTTGAGAATCAAATATCGAAAATTTGAGAAACAAAAAAAAAATCTCACGTATATGCCGAAATGGCAATCGTTTTTAATGCATCTACCGATTGTCGAAAAAATCGACAAGAGCGAAATTCATGCATGCATTTCCTCATGTTTGTGTTGCATGTCCGTTAATGAGTCATTTTTCCCATTAATTTTGTAAAAGATTCTCTGCTCATTCTAAAATCTTGTTTAAATTTTTGATTATCATAAGTGGGTACTTCCTTTTATATAATTAAACAAATTACCAAAGTCCAAATGGTTCTGTTGATTTTTTTTCTATTTAAATACAGCAAAATGTATTCAATCATTCTTTATTTTTCTGAATGCGTCTATTTGATGAAGAGGGCATTTCAGACAAATTTCGCGACATTTCCATTACTACTCGATAATTTAAATTATTCACAATTTGTTGATTTAGAGAACTCATTTAAACAATTTCTAACCTCCAAGTTCCAATGCAAGTGACAACTGTCAGATTTCAATATTCTAGGCGATAAGACCCGAACGCTTCCGATCCTTCGTTTTAAAACTTCATCGGCACTTTTCTTCATTATGAAGTTTGAAATGACCAATACATAAATGTTCACATGACACATGACAACTAAATTAAGAATTAGCTGTTAATGTTCATTAACTTTCGCCGTGTGTCTCCGGCATAACACTTGTTGGCCGACGGCCTCTCCTCACTATAGCTCTAAACACTCTTTTTACATTTGTTTAGGCTGATTCACCGCAATTCTTATCACTTTACACCCTCCCAATAACTCACATCACTATTTTGGGACTCTCGTATTTTCGAAACCTTCGGGACCGCACAGTAATACGTGATAACTTTCATTTATTTTAATTAATAATATTTCTTTGATTTTTACACTTCGCACAAATAAATAAACGTTACGTTACACTAGCAATGTTTGATAATTTCGTACCTGATATTTTATTCCACTTTAGTATATAGAACGCATTATTTACTCCTCTATTTGGGATTTTGGAACTGTTAGTTAGATTAGTTTCGCAATTTATGTACTTGATCGTTAGGCGTAAGAACTCATTTCTGATTAATTCAGGGGATACCTCACATTTACTCTCGAATTTTTCTTTTAAAATTTTATTTGCGTTTATTAATTTTTTATTATCTCCAGACAGGAGGGTTCGAGAAGCTGGTATTACTTTTGAAAATTCCAAAGAGTTGGTTACTACTCATTTTGTTAAATGATTTATAGTATTCTATGAACATAGGGGGTATAGCTGATGGAGTTTTTTGCTATATGCATCTTAATTTTAGTGTTATTAAACATAGTTTTATAATTTGAGTGCCGAGGGTTGCAGTTAATTTTGATTGTTAATTTTAGCACTAATTTTAGTCGTCGGTGTAGAATGCATGGGATTCCATATTCAGAGTATACTGACCAAGTAGGACTGGTTCTATAGTCACCTGCGACGAGTCTTATGCCCTGAAGGTGGACTGAATTAAGTTTTTTTTTAAATTACTATCCCTAGTAGATCCGTATGAGATTAATTCGTAATCAATACGCGATAATATAAGTGACTTGTACACTTTTTCAAGTGTAATTAAATTATTATATTTAGTGAATATAGACATTTAGGGGCAAGTTTGTCTATATGATGTTTCCAGGTTAGTTTCCTGTCAAAAGTAACCCCTAAAAAGGTTATTTGATTTACTACGGGGATTTGGATAATCCCCATTTGGAAATGAAGACAGTTGTGCGGTTTTCGGAGTCTGCAGTTAATTGACTTGCATTGTTCGTCGGAGAATCTAACGCCATGTGAGATCGCATTTCTATTTACAATATTAATCCGTTGTAATAGTTCCTCAAGATGATTTTAATCTTTGCCTTTAGTGTACGAGGTGTGTTCAAAAACTATCGCGAATTTTGAATTTTCGCGGGTTACGTATATTCGAATTTCGATCTTTTTGTGGCTTTATGTTGGTACTCATGTCTCTCACTTATGTCGACAAGCTCGGCCATTTTGAATGTTCACTTAATTGTTGACAGCTGCTTTGCTTGCACGTGTTTTGGATCGTCTTCGATTTTTACCTATTCAAAAAAATGGAACAAAGAACCTGTATCAAATTTTGTGTGAAAAACGAAATTAAGTGCGCGGATGCATTCCGAATGTTGACTGTGGCATACGGAGAAGCTACTTGGACCAAAGCAACGTTTATCGGTGGTACAAAATGTTCTCAGAAGGCCGAGAAGATGTGAACGACGAAAAGCGTGCCGGACGCCCGAGCACTTCAACAACAGACGAAAAAATTAATGAAGTGGAGAAAATGATATTGGCCAATCGTCGAATCACCGTTAGAGAAGTTGCTGAGGACCTAAACATATCGATTGGCTCGTGCCATTCGATTTTTATCAATGATTTGGGCATGAGACGGGTCGCCGCGAAATTTGTACCAAAATTGCTCAATTGCGACCAAAAACAGCATCGCATGAACATTGCTAATGAGATGTTGGACTCTGTCCGCGACGACCCAAATTTTCTCCAGAGGGTCATAACTGGTGACGAATCGTGGGTTTATGGTTATGACGTGGAAACCAAAGTTCAATCATCTCAATGGAAGCTGCCGCACGAACCAAGACCGAAAAAAGCGCGCCAAGTTCGGTCGAATGTGAAAGTTTTGCTGACAGTTTTCTTCGATTGCAGGGGCGTGGTGCATCATGAGTTCTTGCCACAGGGTAGAACGGTCAATAAGGAATATTACCTGCAAGTTATGCGCAATTTGCGCGAAGCAATCCGCCAGAAACGCCCGGATTTGTGGAAGAACAAAAATTGGCTTTTGCACCACGATAACGCCCCTGCTCACACATCGTTGCTTGTGCGCGACTTTTTAGCCAAAAACAACACACTAATGATGCCGCAGCCACCGTATTCCCCAGATCTGGCCCCCTGTGACTTTTTCTTGTTTCCTAAACTGAAGAGGCCCATGAAAGGACGACGTTACGCTACGCTTGACGAGATAAAGACGGCATCGAAGGAGGAGCTGAACAAGATAAAAAAAATGATTTTTTGAAGTGCTTTGAAGATTGGAAAAACCGTTGGCACAAGTGTATAATATCTCATGGGGATTACTTTGAAGGGGACAAAATAGATATTCATGAATAAATAAATAATTTTTGAAAAAACACAAAATTCGCGATATTTTTTGAACACACCTCGTATATTAGTAAATCATCCACATATGTTGTACTTATATTGTTTGATGAAATATGATATTCAATTATTTTTATATAAATTTTACTTATTGAATTTAGTTAATCATATTATGAATATATTATTCAAACTTCTATGAAAAACGAAAAAATTATCTAAAAAAGTTTATTATGTTATGAACAACAAAATAATAGAACAAATATCTCAGATTTTATTTGAAATATATACTGTAATGACGCAAAACTAATATAAAATTATTTCTGCATATAGTTAAGCATTTACTGCATATTTCAGATTTATGTACCGATTTTTTTTTGTCAAATAATGAAATCTTACTTTAAAACAATAGGTTAATAGTTCTTATTAAATGTACTATATGATGTGATTCTGTAGAGATTCATGCTTTAAACAATGGTTTGTTAAATTTGAAAATATGTTCGCATTAATACAATTTTCCAAAATAATTGTTACTACATCAAGTAGAAAGATGAAAAACAAACTAAATACTCTTAAACGACACAACACTTGTAAACAACCAAAACAAAATGGCTTTTGTCAGTCAGGCGCACGGTAGAAGATACATACAGGTATTGTAACCCAGCCGATTGCAAGCGGCGATGAGCGTCGCCCGTCCGTAGACAATTGTGCGAGAGAGAAGGATAGTGAAAGACAGAAAACGGTGTCTATGCATTCCGTTCGCTTACTGTGTTGCTATCGAATTTTCCTATATTATTTTCACGATTTCAAGTTCTTGTTTATTAATGGTGTTAACAGTAGCATATATAATAAACTAATAAAAATGGGTAAGAGGTACCCAATTGTAAATACCACGAAAAGATAAAATATTAACATCGAAAGACTATATTTGTGAAAAGCATTTTCAACCTTAGTATATTATTAAGGAAGTAACAACTGAAACGTATTCAGTAAGCATAATTCATATACGTATTTTCAAAATCTGTCTTAAATATTTATACAATTTTTTAAGTATTCACTAGCATACCCAAGGTTATCGCAGGATATTCCCGAATTGCCCAAAATATTTGTCAAAAGACATAAAACAGCGGCGTTCACTATATCGACATGCTTTAATTGACAAAAAAGAGAAATAATTGAACCAGAAACAAGTTAGTTTAATTTAAATTTAAAGTAACATTATTTTATTGTCCAAAAATTTCATTGGCTTGTGATGTAGTAAATAATAATATGGATCTAGAGACAATTGTAGATCAACTTGCTTCTGTACCTAATTTACTTGATTTACAGATAAAATAATTTCTATTTCTGAAATGACTGCTTTAAAATTTGGTGAAACAGTTATAAAAAGAAAAATTGTATTAACTAATACGATGAACATTTATATATTTGATCACTTAATAATTTATGGTAAAACTGAAAACCCCTCTAACATAGAAGAAATACAAGATATTGTAAATAAATTACATAATACCGCCGTTTTCTACGGTGGAATTGGTATAGCTGAAAGTCCTACAAATTTCAGTCCAATTAAATATGCCAGAGATCACTGCCTATAAGTGTGGAGACACGTTAGTTGTCCATATTTGTTGGAAGATTGTATTTCTGAAAGTAGCAACAATAAATCTAATTGTACATTTTGTAAGAAATCTAAAAAAGCAATCGTAAATTTCAAAAACAAACTTAAAATAAATACAGTTTCTAAGAATCGGTTAGTGCGCAGACGATTAGACAGTATGAGACAAGTGCAGAAAAGGCTAAAAATTAAGAATAAAATAATTGATGAACTAAAAGCTGCACGACAAAAAATCAAACAGTTAAATGATTAAGACATATTAAATAAAATTGATCAACTTGAAAATATGTCTACAGCATAAAAATTATTATTAAAATAATATAATATATAATTATATAAGTATTAATGAATTATTTTTATTCAGTTTTTTCATTGTTTTGTAATATTGATTGTAAACATTTTTTCAAATTTTTAACAACAGGTAAGCGTAGATCCATTCTTTAAGAAATCATGTCGCACAATTTCATTTTTTCAAAATTAATATGTAAGTCATAAACTAAAAACTGCGACACCTCTAATCATGCAACATTTTGCTTAGGAGACGAGACCCTTAACGCGGTAGCGCACGGCATGATAGACACCTTTTTCTGTCTCTCTCGCACACAACTGCCTGCGTTCTGGCGATACACTTGACCGCTACGTCGGAATACTTCTCTTTATTATGTACTGTGGTCAGGCGCTATCTGGAGTGGGGTAAACGGCGTCACTTTTACAGCAACTTACTCCCTCCTCATTAATTCCTACCACCATGGTTGTATGTCATGGTTCCGCACAAGATAACATGCAATAACAAGATGTGAACAAGAAGATGAGAGAGAGAGAGAGAACTATAGAATATTAGAGAGGGGGTACATTTATACAATAAATGCAACAAGCCATTTAATTAAGAATAGGTATATGTGTATACTAGAAGAAAATTATATGCCACGATTTTCTAAAAATGTGATTCGCAACAATTTCTCTACTTTTAGAATTTTCAAACTTTGTTTCTCAATTTTGAGTAAAAGTACTTCCCTCAGTGAGGGAAAGAAAATAAATCATTTTTTATGCACTACACAATTGTGCATGCCTCCCTCCTCTCACCCCGCATTTATCTCCTTATCAAAATATTATGCTAAATATATACTGTCCCGTATTCCAAAAACTAAAAACTGAAATTAGATGGAAACATACTAAACTATGTCAACATTGTTAGCGAATAATGATAACTCTATATGATTGGCAATATATTCGGTAATATTGTTCATAGCTAGTAGCAACAGTGTGACAGAGTATTTCTCCCTGGGGAGTTCCGCTTTCTTGACTTTTTTCTTCAGATAATTGTCATTGAAAAGTACTCTTAATTTGCGATCTGTAAGAAAATTGTTGCGTCAACAATTTTCTGAAGAAAAAAGTGAAGAAAACGGAACTCAGCGTCACACTGTTCCTACTAGCTATTAACAATATTAACGAATATATTGCCAATCATGTAAAGTTATCATTATTCGCTAACAATAAAAAAAACTACAACATACTACAAATCATTTACAAAAATGGGCAAATACGACCGGACTGCAGTTTTCCGAAGACAAAACGAAGATGATGCTGTATACAAAACTTATATGAAAACAAAACCTGCACCAAGTAAAACAAGAATTTAATGCAACAAAGGATAAACATGACTATAACATTGATTCCAACACACACAGGCATAGATAATAACGAAAAAGCAAACCCAGTAGCAAAGGACGCCTACCCCTACTCCTATTGCAGACTTCCTAAAAATAGTAAAAAGTAAAATTGTAAAATACTGGGATGAAACATGGAGAAATACAACAAACAACAAGCTAAGAAGCATAAAATCAGACACTACAAAATGGACAAATATAAAAAACTGAAAATATCAAACAATAACTCGACTACGACTAGGACACAGCAATATATCACACAAACATATAATGGACAAAACAGAAATTGAGAAATGCAACATTTGCAATAGCCCAGTAACAGAAGAGCATAATTGAATGCACTGGCCCAAATACACAGCAGAAAGAACGAAATACAACATTCCTATAGAAATACTTATTATATAATATATAACTTGTAAATAATACACATTATAAAATATAACCATTGTTCCGGGTACTACTGGCCGTAGTTGCCGATGGTACTCTTTTCTATTCAAAAAAAATCTGGTGTGGACACCACACGACTTCCTTGTACGATTATTAAACTATACATATTTTTTTTAATAAATAAATTACAAAATATTAATTTTAACTTCAAAACAGTAAGATATATAGCGACCATAAAGGTAGTTTTTAAAGAGAGTTTTGATTACAACAATGAATATAACTAATTTCACAATAAAAATATAATATTTGTTATTGTACGAATCATAAAATTCTACGTATTTAACGTAATTTGACATGAACATTTTTTTTATTTTTTTGTCCTAATCCATAGCAAGCTTTATTACAAAAAAATAATTTTTAAATTTACATATCTCGCTTATTTAAAGGGCTAATTTAATAATACTTGATGTGCTAGACGCAGAAATTAATTCTCTAAAACTTTTATTTGAAGCATTTATTTCTAAAATCAAAATAAAATCATTTTATTCAAGAAAAACTGTTAACAACTTCAAGTAAAGTACCACTTCCGGTTAGCCTATTTTAACCAAAATCTATTATGTTATTTCGATTGACATAAAAGTCTTGTATACCAAATTTGATTATATTTTAAGAGTTTTTCATTAAAATCTATTATAGGCTTCATGTAAAGTACCACTTCTGGAAATTGTGTAATAACCATAAAGGGAGGTGCACAACTAGATGTTATAGGAGTCCTAAATACAAAATTTCAACTTTCTACGGCTTACCGTTTTTGAGTTATGCGAGATACGTACGTACGTACGTACGGACGTACGTACGTACAGACGTCACGACGAAATTAGTCAAAATGGATTCAGGGATGATCAAAATGGATATTTCCGCTGAAATCTGAAAACCGAAATTTTTCGCGATTACAATACTTCCTTTACTTACGTACAAGGAAGTAAAAACTAAAAGGTGGCAACCCTAGTGGACAATAAAATGAAAAGCGAGAAAAAAAAACTAGATATTGTTAAAGTTTTACATTCTTATTATGGCGGATAATAGCTTTCTTATTATAAGAAAATTATTGAGGGAGAGCGAAGAGGAAGAAAATTTGGCATGTGATTAATGACAGGAAGAGAACTGTGGTAGTCTTATTTAAAGACAAGTATTTCCATAAGATAATAGTAGGTAATTATTATTACTTTGTGTTTCTCAAAAATAATACTTTTTTTATACAAGAATGTATATTACCTTTTTTGTTACAAAATTGTATAATTTTATATTCAAATGTACGAAAAGTATAATATATATATATATATATATATATATATATATATATATATATATATATATATATATATATATATATATATATATATATATATATATATACAGTGTGTTAATTAAAAACCTGGCCATAGGCGTTTAACATGGGAAATCAGTTTTTCCTTGCGCAAAAGTTCCCAAATTATTTTAGACAAAAATACTTCAAATAAATGTTGTAGAGAATTAAATTCTGCATCCAGATTAGTAATAAGATTTTATTTTCGACGTTTCATAACCGAGAAAATCAATTTCAAAGTTTATCGAAAATTGCTGATTTATAGCGATAGCCATGGAAGTCAAACAAAATTACAAACAATTGTATGACATCTTAACTGTCAAAGAAAGTTTGTGTTTTGTGATTTTCGTTCAGTAACATATTTTTTTGGAAGTATGGAACAGTTTTCTCATGAAGAAAAGCTTCAGATTATAAAATGGTGTTACTGTGGACAAAGCTATAGAAAAATACGTGATTTAATAAGTGTAATGTGGTCACATCGACAAATTCCAAGTAAAACCACAATAGAATCTTTTATTAAAAAAACTTAAAGCTGTAATTTCCAATGAATGTAGAAAAATAAATGCCAGACAGCTGCATAATGTTCGACATGGCTTTTATAATAGACTTGGGTATTGCTTAGCGCAAAATGGAGGGTTATTTGAACATTTAATATAAAATTATATTCATTCTAGTTTTCTGTTTTTCTTTTTAAATAAATACATTATTCTTGTTTTCATTTTTATTTTATTTTGTATATGTTGACAGCTATGTATTCTAAAATTAAACCATGTATTTAAGAAACATATTTGTTTTATACATTAAGTTAGGCTAATTCATTGTGTCAATGTCATACAATTGTTTGTAATTTTGTTTGAGTTTCATGGCTATCGCTATAAATCAGCAATTTTCGAAAAACTTTGAAATTGATTTTCTCGGTTATGAAACGTCGAAAATAAAATCTTATTACTAATCTGGATGCAGAATTTAATTCTCTACAACATTTATTTGAAGTATTTTTGCCTAAAATAATTTGGGAACTTTTGCGTAAGGAAAAACTGATTTCCCATGTTAAACGCCTATGGCCAGGTTTTTAATTAACACACTGTATATATTATTCATTACATTACAACTACTATTACTATAGTTAGTGTATTAAAAACATAACGTTCTTATACATCATTTAAAATTTGTATAATACCAATGGAACAGTTTTTTACGTTTATTTCAAATCTTAAAAAAGTGAAATAATTAGGTTTTGAAATTAAGCTGCTAATAATGAATAATTAAAGATTATGGAATCTAATGCCCGGTTGCACTAATATTTTAATTTTTGTTAAATATTCAATTAAAGTATTAGTGCTATCGCCTCAAGTAATTGATAATTAGGGGTATTTTTTTATTTTATTATCGCTCCCCATAATAGTTGAAGTAACTCTTCATATTATTTCGTGAGACACCATTTTAGGCCCTTTGGTTAGAGGCAACTGGAAGTTAAAATTATTGTTCGCGTCGCTTCTAACCTTGAGTTTAATTCTTAACTAATGGATAATAAACTGTCACTTTAAGTAGAAGTGATAGGATCGGGCCTTAGTGTAACAAATATATATATATATAATAATAATAATAATAATTTAAATTAAACAGGTAACTTTAACTATGAGACACATAACAGGAAGTTGTGCTTTAATAACAGTTTTAACTCGTTGAACAAACTGTTTGAATTTTTAAGTCAATTTATTCATACTACTGCTGCCATCTGCTGATATATTTGAAAAATATATAAATAGTTCACATTTCTACCGTTAGGTAGGCTTGTAAATGTCGATATTATATAATATCTACTTAAATTAACTTTGTACTGATGTTTCATGTAAAAAATATAACAATTTAATTGTTATATCAATTCTAATTTACATACGACGGATAGCATGGCATAAAATAAATTATTTAAAATTGGGAATTTTATTTGAAGAATAATATAACAGGAGAATACACACTGAATATATAAATGTTTTCTAAAATACATTTTAAATGCTGCTACATTCGATGTTTGTTGAGTATATAAGCAGCATAAAGAATGCAGGGAACAACAATTTACACAAATATTTCGAATATAAATGGTAAATTCAACGACTAGACTCAAGTCCAGGCGTGCATGTTTGATACAGTACATAATTAACAAATATAGTATTAAACTAATTTGTAAAAATCACACAATCACATTCACGAATAAATAAAAATGTTAATATGATAACATAATAACTGTGACAGTAACACAATACAGGTTTATATTTCGATTGGTTGTTAGAAAATAATAGATATTGGTATTTTATACAATATAAATGATATTGCAAATTATAACAGTGGTTTTCATATATTTATTTTATAGTATGTACTATATACAGTGTATGAGTAAAGTTCATTTTTAAAAATACATATGTATTTGAATTTATTGTGCAATCTTTTAAAGGACGGTAAATTTCGGATATAAAACCGAAAGATCTGCTAAATGGAAAATATTTTTAAAAAAACATTTTTGTTCTTTGAACAAGCTGCATATAACAAGTCAATAAGAATAAGTTATTATACATACATGAATAAACCATATAGTATTTATTATATATATATATATATATATATATATATATATATATATATATATATATATATATAAAATATTATATTATCACTTGTGTGTTAAGTAGCAAGAGCTTAGCTACTTGTACTTGTTACACATAATCCTACAGGTATCTATAACATATACTCATTAAATATAAAATATTGTACGTTTCTAGTTACAAAAATTATAAAATAAAATGCGTGGCAACTTGAAAATTATAAATATTACATCTACTGTATAATATATAAATAGAGTTCAACACAAACACGAATTATATAAAAAGATAATATAGTAATACGACTGAGCACAGGACTATCACAATGTTAACTTTTACGTTCTACAAACATAATGAAACGAAATGAAGGAAATCAACGAAAACTAAATAGTGGTAATGATAAAATCACAATTAGTTAGTCCTTTCACAGCTCAGTATATCAGATTCGGAAAGGAAGAGTTTAATGTTGAGGAGGGGACTGTTTCACAGCAGCTTTGTTGCGGATAACGAGAGACTTTAAGTTAGCCACTTCGGTAGATAAGCGCACAATCTCAGAGTGAAGCCGATGCTTATTTTCGGAGTCGACATCGTCCGCAGGGTTTGCAATCTGCGCCTTATGAAGTACAAGTGCTGCTGCAGCAGCAGCGGCGGCGGCGGCCGCAGCAGCAGTGGTGCCTGGCCACTCAGAACCTAGCGAAATACCAGAGTCGCGTTCATCACTAGATCCCTCATCCCAAGGCGGGCTTGCGCGAGGCCCTGGCTCTTGTTTTATATTTTGTAGGGATAGTAAAGCGCTAGCTGCATCTTTATCACCTAAGTGGGATTTATGCCGCAGTTTTAATGGTAGACTATTGTTAGAGTCTAATGCAGTAGCGGGTGCTGAAGTCTGTGTAGGAGCCAGAGAGATAGGAACGCATCCCTCATCTCCAGATCCGTTGCCGCTGCTCACTTCAAATGGACTATGTACTCGGCTGTCAGAGTGGGAGTGTGATCTAGCCCGAGACCGGGAGCACAGGTTCAGCGCATTGTTGTTATTATTGTTGGATGCAGTGATTGAGGGGGAGTGTTCATACTGGCTGGGGAAGGGCGGGTAGTATGGAGGTCCACGGATATATGTGTCTGGTTCATGGTGTGGGAGAGAGTGTGTGTGTTGATAAGTTTCAGCTGGATGCGGGTGGTGGAGATGGAGACCATGGCTAACTGAGGGAGGAGGAGACCCTATCACTGGGTGACTAACTGGTTGATGAATTACTGGTGTAGGAATTGGGCTTGGAGATGTTTGGAATAAAAGAGCTGAATGATTTCCTGTATTTAGTTTTGGTCTCTTGGTGATACTTAATACTTGCTCACTGGTAGGTAATGTGGCCATTACTTTCTCTACACAAACAATATTTTCCCCGCAAATTCCATATTCCTCTTTGATTGCTTCAAGCTGTGCTTTCAGAACATGATTTTCTTTGGTGAGTTCAACAACGCGTCGTTCTAATACCATATCATTAAAACGTCGTTTTTCACGTGATCGTTTTGCTGCTTCATTATTGCGACGACGTCGATCCCAATAATTGTCGTCCTTCTTGTTATCAGGAATAAATTCGCGTTGTTTGCGTTGCGAGAACAATTCTTTACGCTTAATATGTGCAGCAAGCTCGAAGCTCGAAGCAGATGTTGGGAAACTATCAGCGCTGGCAGAATTTGGAGAACCAGGTCCCATAACAACATCCTGACTCATAAAATCAACTGGTGGATTTTGAGAAGAACCTCTACCCTGGCTGCCTGGCATTGTAGAGTTCAGACTTGGAATTTCACCGTTGATGGGTGACCCAGACTGACCACGGGTGACAAATTCCGCCACCATCATACGGCTCTTTAGAACCTCTGTAATAAAAAAAAATTGTTAATATAATATGTAAAAAATAATATATAATAGTTACGATAAAAAAATGTAATACATAATAAATGTTGAGTCAATTTTAACCATAATCAGGGTTTGTTCCGCAAGAGACAGCATATCAAAGTTATAATTTACTTCTCTCCATCACATCTCACACCAAAACACAAAGCGCGAAAACATATTGGCAATTGAGAGTAGTATGGTGTAGTGTAAAGCACGTAGGGTTGTACGCGTGCCACGAGGGTGCGAGAATACATAGAACAAGTTTTACGCGCGCGCAATCAACAGTGATCTCAAGGCCGCTCCAAACGAAAGGTCAATGGCTAGCTAACCACTACTTGCTTTATCGCGTTCATTCTACTTGTACTCCTCGCATAGATACACCTAGACGCAAACCAACTAATTTTAATTCGAAAGGGTTTATATGAGTTATTGAATAAATGTGACTCATTCTTAATCTAATCAAATAGACGATTTTTGTTTTCATACGAAAACATAATATTGAACGGATAATCATGAGTTACGAAGATATTTATATTACCTTGCACATTTTTCCAGTTAGTCATGATTAACAAAGAAAACCAATTCCTGAAATTATCATTTTGTCATCAAGAGACTTTTGCCAGAATAAACATTTCTAGCTTTAAATGGTTAATTCTCAGAATTATGTAATAATAAAATTTCAATACGCTAAATAATGTGGAATATCATATGCAATGGTTGAAATAAAATATTAATCAGTGTAAAATGACGTAATTAGGACTGAAATGAAAATATCACATGTTGACGGGAAATTCCAGACAAAGCCGGCGGTGGTAGTGGCCCTTCACATGCTGTTGATACGTTTCTGTCGTAACAAATGCAATGTAATATTTGAAAACAAAGGGCATTAGTTAATAATAACTGCTATTTGTGCTTGTCAACGTTTATTGCAACTATTAAAAAATAAATTATTTATTTATATCATTATAAGTTTACTGGTAAATTATTTTTTTAATATTAATATTTAATAAACTAAAGTTTCCGAAACACAATTGTGCAACTTAATTTGTCAATGTTCTTTTTTTACATTTTTTAACGAGGAAAATATTTATTTTGTATATTTACGTACGACGATTAATTTTTTTTTATGAATATCATATTAAAAACTGTGCTCCGCGTTCCGCGGTAAGTTCGTGTCCGATATTATCAAAATTTGAGTTTTGGCGTAACCATGACATTGTCCTGGATTGTATATTGTTGACGTTAAGTTTATATTTCCACCTATTTGTTTATATATATTTAATTACCTAGTATATTGCACTACACTGTTACAAAAACGTGGAATATTGATTACTTAATTTTATATGGCATATTTCAGAGTATTTTTTATAAGAATTGTTTTTAAAAATTTATATATAATAATAAACAATGAAGTACCACATAAGATAATGTAAAACAGATAGAGTTATCATAAATTTTATTGAAGAATTACTTTAACATGTTTTCTTCTGCAAAGTACTGACATTCAGATGAAACAAGTAAATAAAATACACGTAATGAGAATGTCGAAAATTCTAGGAAAACTATGAGTCACACGTACGTAGCATAATGAATGTCAGCTTAAAAATAAAAACTTGAATTGATCTACGATATACGAGAGCAAATTTCCTTATCAATAAATTCGAAGAATTACTTACACAAATGCATAATATTTCATCTACATACAAACATATATTTGTTATCTGCGGTATTTTGTAAGAACACAGAGATTGCACAATGCAATGAAACAATTATTTGAAAAATAAAGTGTCTCATTATTTATCAATGTTTTGCGTAGAGGTCAGTTCGTGGCCATTGGCCATCAGCCAGGTGGTAATTACGTAATATATATGAGAACATGCACCACAAATGAGCCCACTATTTCTTTATCCCATATGTGATGATGCCAGCGCAGCATACAATAACATATAAGTAAATTTCAATTTGCTGACAGTTAATTTTTATTGAAAAATATTATTTACACAAAACAGAAATTCATTATATGCAAGCGAGTACATCTCATACAAAAAGAGAAAACAATCTGTACATAAACAATTCTAGTTGCGTCAGAATTGCGAAGTAAACAATAGCAGAATAAATCTAAACAGCACAGATATATGTACTTGGAAAGAAAACAAATTAAAATAATATAGTTCTCAAATATACGTTTCATAACTTATGCACGATTTAAATAAGGTCAGCAAATCAGGACAAGCATACCTCTGCTATACTAATAATAATAATAATTAAGCGTTTGCGGCTGTCAAAACGAAGGGGAGCAACAAGTTTGAGAATAATTTAACTCACCTCTCTTTTTTTGTAACCTGTTGTAATTTACTTAAATTCGGTGTCACAATACAATAAACAATTTGTTTGAATGGGTAAATATAACGTAGAACACACTACGCACTCGTGGTACGTGAATACGTGTCTGCGCGTAAAGTGCGCGGATACACAACTTGATCAAAACAACTTGCGTGACTGACTGATTGTCGAAAGGCTCGCCGCAAAGCACAACAGCGCGCTACCGAAACCGAAGAGTCAATGTCGGCCAGCGTGGTGGGAGGGGACGACGATAACTACCTTGGAGTGGGGGAGACGCGAGGACAACACCCTCAGTGAGTCACCAATCAGAACGGTGATAGGTCACCTTCAACTCTTACGTAATACAACATACTCAAGTTGACTGTGCTCTGTGTCTGTACTGCGTGCTGCGTGGGTGCTTGAAAATAAGTTACTCGCGATTCGCGACAGTCTAGTTCACTCATTACATTACCACTTCTTACTTTGTCTATGATATGTCACGTATATGCACATAAAAACATATGCAACATTTAGGGGTTATTGAACGTGCTTTGTCGGGATTTCTACAATATTTTTATTAAGCAAATAAGATCTACTGCCAGCAAAGCTTGTCACGCAAAAACTGCAATACTTTCTATATAATCGAACTAGTAAAATATAAAATAAATTATAATAATGACCGTAAAAACAACAAATAATTGTACATGGCATAAAATAATCTTTTTTAAACAAAAACCCAAAAATGGGTAACTGTTGACAGGTGAGTGATAAATATCACAAATAATGGCAAAAACAAAATTTTAATTTGTACGTATCGACCACGGGCATGGGCATGGGTCACAACTTTAGTTATTTCAAGTTCATTCACTCGTTTATCAGGTTGCTGACCATTGCATTGTTTTCCTGCAGCTTGTTTATCGACTTTAAAAATAAACAGACGGAAAAAATAGATATCAAAATGTCATTCTCTGAAATCCGTCTGTGCCAATGTGACATTAGTGAACGCAGTGCACAAACAGCAGAAAATAACGAGATATGCGCGTTGCGAGTTAGCAAGCGCTGTGACTGAGCTGTGTGTTGTGGCTGTATCGTCAAACCATCATATAGAGCGACACACATTGTTGTAGTAGGTCAGGATGCTCTGACGGGCAGACTGATCAAACAGTCGGGCTGCCGGCCGCATTCATCAATGCAATTTATTTTATTTATACACCTTATTGTTTAAAAATACAGGTATTAAAATATATAAATTTTATTCTATTCGAAATATTTTACTGTAATTATTTTGTGTAATAATGAAATATCGCATTGAAATACATGAAATGTGTAATGCAAATATAATGGAATACAAAGCCTTCTATATATATATATATATATATATATATATATATATATATATATATATATATATATATATATATATATATATATATATATATATATATATATATATATATATATATATATATATATACAGGTGTTAATTTTAAGTGGCTACCATTGCGATCTCGAAAACTAGAAGAGATACGAAGTTGGTTAAATTAGCAAAGAATCTCTATTTCACATAGGTATTTCAAAGATATACTGAAAAAAGAAATTCAACCAGTGGTTCTCAAAATATGGATACCAACTTTTTTATTTTAAATAGAAACATATATTTTTTATTTGTGCATTCAATAGAGCTCTTTATTTTGAATCCAACGATATAAAATTTTCATACCCTTACATAACAAAAATTTTGAAAAAAAAAAATAATAAAGTTTTGAATTACTTCCCCTTAAATATGATATTAATTAGAGTGCCATGAATGAAAAAAGTGAATATTTTGTTTATTGCTACTTCTGTCAAACGAGAAATTGTTCTTCATATCATTTTTAATACCTAAAAATGGATCAATTCACACATGACGAAAAGGTAGATATGTTCGAAATTTACATTTTGTGTCATAAGAATTCTCTTGCTGCAGTTAACATGTACAGGGAACAATACCCTAACAGGAATATTCCCAACTACAAAATTTTTAGAAAATTAGAACAACGACTACGAGCTAATACAGAAACATTTAAAAAAAAGACGTATACGATTTGAAAATATAAATGCTGAGACTAATGTCTTAGCGTATTTTGCAGCAAATCCTACGGCATTGATAAGAATGGCTGCACACGAATGCAATTTGAGTGTAGGAACCGTGCATAAATACTTGAAGAAACATAAGCCTTATAATTTCCACCGAGTACAGCATCATTAAAAGATTGTATTGAAGAAACATTAAGAGGTATTGACAGAAGAAAATTTAAAAAAGTTAGGAAAAATTTAAAATGGAGAATTCAGTTATCTTTTAATAAAAAAGGAGATAATTTTGAGCAGTTTTTATACACTAAATCATTTAATTGAAAATAAAATATGTTCATTTTTTTTCATTCATGGCACTCTAATTAATATCATATTTAAGAAAAATTAATTCAAAACTTTATTAATTTTTTTTTCGAAAATTTTGTTATGTAAGGGTATGAAAATTTTATATCGTTGGATTCTGAATAAAGAGCTCTATTGAATGAGCAAATAAAAAATATATGTTTCTATTTAAAATAAAAAAGTTGGTATCCATATTTTGAGAACCACTGGTTGAATTACTTTTTTCAGTTTATCATTGAAATACTTATGTGAAATAGAGATTCTTTGCTAATTTAACCAACTTCGTATCTCTTCTAGTTCTCGAGATCGCAATGGTAGCCACTTAAAAATGAACACCCTGTATATATATATATATATATATATATATATATATATATATATATATATATATATATAATCCCATATAAAAAAATATAACTTTATATTGTAACTTGAGATCCACTGGTTTAAAAAAAAAAATCTTTCCTAAACGGATGCCCCCCTTGATTCTCTATAAGATTATCTTATAGTATTTTATTGTATCGTTAATAATACAGAAATTATTTGAGGTAGCTCGTTTAGTTGTTACAGCCTGTATATATACAGGGTGTTTCCTTTAAAACAACCAGCGCTTTTTTGGGCGAACTAATGACTTTAGAGAAAAATGTTATATACAAAAAATTACCAGGAAAAAGGGCTTCATTTATGAGGAATAATAAATAAAAAATTCAACCAGTGGTTCTCAAACGGTAGAATAAAATTATATATTTTTAAATGGCAACCTATATAAATTTTTTGTCCATTAGATAGAGAATTTTTTTCTGATTTCAACGATATAAATATGATATGGGGTTGTATAACAATTATTTCGAGAAAAATGATATTAAAAATCAAAAATAATTTTACAATATTGAAGTAGGCTATGCAATAAACAAATGCAAACAAATGATACAGGTGACAGATAGTTTTGTTACTTACGTTATTAAGTGTTTGTTTTCGTAATTGTTTAATTACTTATAAATTATAATAAAAATTAGTACTCTTAAGTGCAAAAATACCAAAAATACCTAAGGTTGCATAAATTTGTAAATAATTTCCATCATATTGTTTTTCTTTTTATGTTAGTACTATTATTTTTTGATATTTCTTCGTTATTATGAATTTCTAAGTAAAACAAGTTATTTTAGATATAAGAAAATAATATACTATCGTAACCTAGGCAATAGTCGTATTAATAGTTGTTTATTGCATAGCCTACTTCAATATTGTAAAATTATTTCTGATTTTTAATATCATTTTTCTCGAAATAATTGTTATACAACCCCATATCATATTTATATCATTGAAATCAGAAAAAAATTCTCTATCTAATGCACAAATTTATATGGGTTGCCATTTAAAAAATAATAATTTTATTCTACCGTTTGAGAACCACTGGTTGAATTTTTTATTTATTATTCCTCATAAATTAAGCCCTTTTTCCTGGTATTTTTTTGTATATAACATTTTTCTCTAAAGTAATTAGTTCGCCCAAAAAAGCGCTGGTTGTTTTAAAGGAAACACCCTGTATATATATATATATATATATATATATATATATATATATATATATATATATATATATATATACCGGGTGATCATTTGAAAACTTCCCACCTTGAATAACTCTTTAATTAATAAAATTATCAAAAATCACTAAAACAGGTCAATGTTATTTTGGAGGGGGACATTTAATAACCTATTCCAATCAGTTGGGAAACTTTCACCCTCCCCTCCAGCCACCCCCACCCCAAAATTTTAAATGGCACTACCCCATGTGTGATACATCAAGGTTGTAAAATTCTCAATATTTTAAAGCAAAGAAAATTAAAATCGGCCGAGCCGTTCATGAATTAGAGACAAAAATGTATGCCCATTTTGAGTGGTTGATCAAGCCATCTACCTACGTTTTGCTTTGAAACAAAAGAACGTGCGTCGTACAAGTTCAAAGTGTCAAGTGTTGTAGAATTCAGGAATTTGTAGCTCATATTATTTCCTTTTAGAAAGTTCATGATGGATAATGATCTTCAAGAAATTTTTGATCATTGTAATGATGTAGAAGATATTAAAAACGTAGTGGAATATCGGAAAAGGAACCAGGTATATTTAGATCATATCAATCTGAGAAATTTAATAATGTCGAATAGAAAAATTATAGGTTAGTAAAATAAAACTGTAATATATAAAACAAGTTAATTAACAAATATAATTTGGTTGAAATCCATGTAGGTTGTTATTGTTAATTATTGTTAAATGTATTCAATCTTTGAACAATTTTGATTGAGATAAAATTTGACTGCAATCCTGTTATTTTTTATCATAACATTCAATTTTTTCATTCAATTTAATTTATTTTTCACTTTCATCATTTCACATTTACATAAGTTTAAATATTTCTTCTTCTCATCTCTTATTATGCAATTCTCTTTCATATTTAATTTGTTGTTCTATTTTCTTCTCGTACAGCTCTAAACATTTCTCCACGTACATTGTCATAGTTTGCTTAGTAACAATATTTTTTCTTTGAGACATTAATTTCAAATTATCTCGTCTAAGTAAATTTTAGGGAAGGATTTTTTTCTTGGATATTGAAGAATTATTGAATATTTAATTTGAATCTACTGTTCTGATACTAATATTTTATTTTTGGAAGTAATAGGGGCGTTAATTTCGGGGAACTGCAAATTATATTCGTCTATATTTACAACAAATCCATCTTTCCTTGCAAGATATACTAAAACCATGAATATGTGTTACCGCAATCAACATACAAATTATGGATAAAAATTAATTGTATTAATTTCGTAGTTAAAAAATAATAAAAGATCTCAATGCAGTTTTAGTTGTAAGAAATCAGCGCAGTAAACATCAGTTATCATCACAAAATTCAAAATTGTATTCACTATGCATGAGCAGTACATTGAATGGCCATGGCCGTCTAGATAGACTGGTTTAACTTCGATTTACTTAGACCAGGTTTAAACCAGGTCTAAATTTGACTAAATAACCATTTTTAGACCTGGTTTAAACCAGGACTACGTAGACCTGGTTTAAAGCTAGTTTTTCTCGTTTACTATGAATACGGCTGACAGAGTGTAACAGCTAAACGAACTAAACGAACTACCCCAAATAATTTCTATATTATTAAAGATACAATAAAATACTAAATGGCAATCTTATAGAAGACCAAGGAGGACATCCGATTAGAAAAGAAAATATTTTTTTAAACCAATGTTTCTCAAGTTACAATACAAAGTAATATTTTTTAAATGGGATAATATATATATTTTTAGGCTCATTTAATAGAGTATTTTTTTTAATTCAACCATGTGATTATTTTATATACTTACATAACAAAAATATTGAGAAAAATTCAATTGAAATTTAAATAAATTTGATTTTTATAGTTATTTTTCAGTAGGCTATGTATGAAAAACAATTGTGCTTAAATCAAAATCGAAATGAAACAAATATTTGTTAATAACGTTATAAACAGTGTTCTATTTAATTTCTTTCCTAAATAATTCAAATTGGCAAATAGCAGTTTTTATGTTTCATTCCTAACCTTCTGAAAAATGATTATAAAAATAAAATTTATCTAAATTTCAATTGAATATTTCTCAATATTTTTATTATGTATAAACATAAAATGATTCTATTGAATGGGTCTAGAAAATAAATATCCAATTAAAAAAAATATTACATTGTATTGTAACTTGAGAACCACTGATATAAATAATATTTTCTTCTCTAATCGGATGTCTCCCTTGGTCTTCTATAAGATTGTCTTATAGTATTTTATTGTATCTTTAATAATATAGAAATTATTTGAGGTAGCCATCTACAAATAAACCAGCAATTATCTCGCTTATTATTACATATATATATATATATATATATATATATATATATATATATATATATATATATATATATATACCGTGTGTCCCAAGCAAACCTTGACATAGGTTTTTAACATGCAAATAAAAAGTTTCCGGCAGAAAATTAAGCCATGCTATTGTACATGATAATAGTACATTACCTCCTGTACGTTATTTAATACTAATTACTGTATTATCAGTGCATAAATTAAAGAAAATTATAAATAACTGTTAATAAATATTTGTTTCAATATTTTATTATGTAATATAAAAATATTTTCAACTGTCATTGTGGCTGGATTGTTAGCATACCCGCCTGCGGAATGAAAAACTTTTGAAAGTTGGGGTTCAAATCTCCATCAAGCTAAATTTTTTTTATTTTTTAATTTATAAATTAATTAGGAATTGTATTAATAATACATTTTTATAAAATTCACTCGATCGTTAACGTTTGAAAAAAACTTTTTGACAGGAATATTTGATATAAACAAAATAAAAAACCAAACAATGAACACATTGTTCACACGAAAAGAAAAGTACTTTAAATAATTTTTATAGAAAAAGCTTATTTCTAAATTATTGTAATTGGATATAGAAGATAGATATTTAAATGGATAACAATATTTTATAAATAAAATTATTGGTTTTAACAATGACAAAAATTGATTACAATAATCAAAACAGTGATTTAATAAAAATACATAATATTTTCTTTTGATCTTAATAAAACATGATTGAGACACAATGAATATGTGTATGTTTTGTATTTTTATTGTATTTATAGAGAAAAAGTATGTGGTAAGTATAGTTTAAAATCTTTCTTTTGACAGTTACTACTTCCATTGAAATTACTTTTATATCGTGATAGAAACTTATTTGTAATCATTTAACTAATTCATCCATATTATCTCATAATATCTTTAGTATAATTTGTAATTAATACATAAATAAATAAAAAGTTTAGCTTGTTGGAGATTTGAAGTCCAACCGTCAAAAGTTCTTTAGTTCCACAGGCAGCCATGCTAACCATTCAGCCACAAGGACAGTTGAAAGTACTTTCATATTACATAGTAATATTGAAACAAATATTTATTGACATTTTCTTATAATTTTCTTTGATTTATGCAATAATAATAAAGTAATTAATATTAAATAACGTACAGGAGTTAGTGTACTATTATCAATATTATCATATTCAATAGCATGGCTTAATTTTCTGCCGGACACTTTTTATTTACAAAAAACTGTTTTCCCATGTTAAACGCCTATGTCAAGGTTTTCTTGGGACATACGGTATATACAGGATGTTTCCTTTAAAACAACCAGCGCTTTTTTGGGCGAACTAATGACTTTAGAGAAAAATGTTATATACAAAAAATTACCAGGAAAAAGGGCTTAATTTATGAGGAATAATAAATAAAAAATTCAACCAGTGGTTCTCAAACGGTAGAATAAAATTATATTTTTTTAAATGGCAACCTATATAAATTTTTTGTCCATTAGATAGAGAATTTTTTTCTGATTTCAACGATATAAATATGATATGGGGTTGTATAACAATTATTTCGAGAAAAATGATATTAAAAATCAGAAATAATTCTACAATATTGAAGTAGGCTATGCAATAAACAACTATTAATACGACTATTGCCTAGGTTACGATAGTATATTATTTTCTTATATCTAAAATAACTTGTTTTACTAAGAAATTCATAATAACAAATGAACTACATAACGAAGAAATATCAAAAAATAATAGTACTAACATAAAAAGAAAAACAATATGATGGAAATTATTTACAAATTTATGCAACCTTAGGTATTTTTGGTATTTTTGCACTTAAGAGTACTAATTTTTATTAATTTGTTAATTCTTGCAACTGCAAAGCCATTTTTTATTAATAAGTAATTAAACAATTACGAAAACAAACACTTAATAACGTAAGTAACAAAACTATCTGTCACCTGTATCATTTGTTTGCATTTGTTTATTGCATAGCCTACTTCAATATTGTAGAATTATTTCTGATTTTTAATATCATTTTTCTCGAAATAATTGTTATACAACCCCATATTATATTTATATCGTTGAAATAAAAAAAAACTCTATCTAATGGACAAAAAAATTATATAGGTTGCCATTTAAAAAAATATAATTTTATTCTACCGTTTGAGAACCACTGGTTGAATTTTTTATTTATTATTCCTCATAAATTAAGCCCTTTTTCCTGGTAATTTTTTGTATATAACATTTTTCTCTAAAGTCATTAGTTCGCCCAAAAAAGCGCTGGTTGTTTTAAAGGAAACACCCTGTATAGTTAAAATCACTAAACGTAATAATAAGCGAGAAAATTGCTGGTTTACTTATAGACTCACAACCTGTATAACTTTTCGAATTAGAGACCAAACTATATGCCTACCTATTACGTCATATTCAAATTCAAGAGGTTTTTTGTACTCCTGTCGAACATATCAGGCATATGTTGGTTGAACTTTTTTATATATACATATACATGTATGTATGTCCATAGTCTAGGATAACTGGTCCGACATGGGGATCTCGAAAACTATAAGAAATACACATACGGTTAATTTAGACAAAAGAAGTAGGCAGGCCCGTAGCCAGGAACCATCAATAGATGGGGCTATAATTTTTTCAGAGGGGGCTGAAAAATAGTATAAATTTTTAGTAGTATATATATAATATTTATTCAAAACAAAAACACAAATATTTAAGTACATAATAATATATAAATATATTATCTTAAATTTTAACACTAAAATAATTGTAATTTTCTATTATTTAAAGCATTAAATTTTAATAAAACTTTTTGTAAATCAACATTTTCTTTGAACTGCAAAACTTGTTCTAAGGTAGAGGTATAAAAAATAACAATATTTAGTGCTTCATAATAATATTAAAACTGCAAATGATTAATTATCACCGAAAATAATGATGCATACTGGTAGCCTTAGCCTCTAGTGAGAAATGCTCGAACTAGACTAAACATATCTCTATCTCTAGTTGTCTCTTTCTGGCCAGCCGAAATCAAAACATTCATTGGGAAGGGATAGGGAATGATTTGTCTACTTATGTTTGGTCGTTGGTCCCAAACTATTTCACGATAATCGACAATGTAGGTACTTAAATGTCAATAATACAAACAATTTAGTTAAGATATTTTTAAGATTTTTCTAGGTGGGGCTTGGTCAATTCGTAGGTGGGGCTCAGCCCCACCTGGCCACCCCCTGACTACGGGCCTGGAAGTAGGCCATTTTATCGATGTATTTTGTATCCGGAAAAATGCATAGGTCACTAGATATGGGCGAAAATGTAACTTTTGCATATTTTATTTTTACAAATAAGTATAAAATAATACTGGATTAGTTTGAGTTTTTTTAGGACACTTTTATGCTCTTTCGAAGGGTGATGATCAATTTGAGTTATGATGTCAAAGTTATCATTTTTATATGGACGTCAAAATATTTTTCTATTTTCCAATGGTATACAATTCGTTTATGTTCATTTATTTTAAACGGCAACTATTAAATTTATAAGTATAATGGAACAATAGTTGTGACAATGAAACAAATGAAAAATACAATAAAGATTTTTTTTTGTTTATATCCATTGCTAATTTAGTTTTCAAAATATCGTTTAGTCCAAAGTTTTTTTTTTTAAATAGACATCATAGTTAGGAAGTGACATATTCAAAACGAAATCTGAAAATGTTTCATTGCTTAACACATTAAAATTATTAAGGAAAATGAAGAAAACAGATTTGAACATAAACAGATAATAATAATTAACTTATTTTAATTGTTTCATTGTCTTATAACCATTGTATTTATCCCATAAATTTAATAATTGTTGTATTTTTGTCGTTTAGTAGAACAAATAAACATGGACACATTATACATCATTGGAAAGCAAAACATATTTTCTTTTCAATGTTGTAATATAACGCCCATAATATAAAAAATATAACTTTGACATCATAACTCGAAATTCGACAGCTATAAAAAAAATCTGATGTGGACACCACACGACTTCCTTGTACGATTATTAAACTATACATATTTTTTTAATAAATAAATTACAAAATATTAATTTTAATTTCAAAACAGTGATATATAGCGACCATAAAGGTAGTTTTTAAAGAGAGTTTTGATTACAATAAAGAAATATTTGATTACAACAATGAATATGACTAATTTCATAATAAAAATATAATATTTGTTATTGTACGAATCATAAAATTGCACGTATTTAACGTAATTTGACATGAACATTTTTTTATGTTTTTCTCTTAATCCATAGCAAGCTTTATTAAAAAGTATATAATTTTTAAATTTACATATCTCGCTTATACAAAGGGCTAATTTAATAATACTTGATGTGCTAAACGCAGAAATTAATTCTCTAAAACTTTTATTTGAAGCATTTATTTCTAAAATCAAAATAAAATCATTTTATTCAAGAAAAACTGTTAACAACTTCAAGTAATGTACCACTTCCGGTTAGCCTATTTTAACCAAAATCTATTATGTTATTTCGATTGACATAAAAATCTTTTATACCAAATTTGAAAAGTTTTGGATTATATTTTATAACAGTTTTTCATTAAAATCTATTATAGGCTTCAAGTAAAGTGCCGCTTCTGGAAATTGTGTAATAACCAGAAAGGGAGGTGCACAACTAGATGTTATAGGAGTCCTAAATACAAAATTTCAACTTTCTACGGCTTACCGTTTTTGAGTTATGTGAGATACGTACGGACGTACGTACGTACGTACAGACGTCACGACGAAATTAGTCAAAATGGATTCAGGGATGATCAAAATGGATATTTCCGCTGAAATTTGAAAACCGAATTTTTTCGCGATTACAATACTTCCTTTACTTACGTACAAGGAAGTAAAAAGAAACTACAAATTTACATTTTCGTCTATATTTAATGAGTTATGCATTTTTTCCGGATAAACAATAGAAAGGAGTATACCTATCGGTAAAATGGACTTCTAATGGGATAAATTTTATCTAATTTAATCGACAAATCTCTTATAGTTCTCGACATCCTCATCTTAGACACGTTATCCTGGATATCTCTGTATGTGTATGGTTACACAACAAAAGCAGGTACGTCACTTTTCGACGATTCTGTTTTTAAATGTGTCAAACAAATATGATTTTTTATGTGTACAACGAATGTAAGAATATTTATACAATGTCGAAAAGTCACTTTAGTATACCGGGCATCACATTCTTACCCTCATTTTTACCATTTTACCTTGACTTTAACCCATTTATGCCCAGAACTATTTAGGTATGAATATTTTGATTATTTTCAGAGAGCTATTGCAAAATGCGTTAACATACATGGAAAAAATAATAAAAAAAATATTGGACGGTTAGTTTTTGAAATATATGCTGGGTCGTTACTGACCCGTTGGGCAAATAAGGGTACACATAAAAATATTATTTCTTAAACGGTAGTATTTTTTTATTTTCTTGCGTAAACTAAAGTATTTATTTCTTAAAATTATTACAAAAAACATTACAAACTATATTTCTATATTAATTGCTTAAAAAAAATTGTATGGTAGTCTTTGAAGCATTTATCGTGAAGTGGAATTTCACATCTGTCGCATTGTTTCATTGTTTTATTTGAGCATAAACGGCATCTTCTTCTTTGAGCTCCAGTAACAATTAAATGTTGTGTTGATGTGGATGTAGAAGGAATTAATGCAACATTTTGAGGTCAAGTTGAACACCGCGTTCAACGCGGTGGCTTACCATAATTTGATAACAATGTTCGAACTATGTTCCTGCGAAATTCTAAATTATCCTTCTTATATCCAAATTGACGTGCTAGTGTCCATGCATTGGTTACACAAACATCAAGCATCCAGAGCCAAATTGGAAAGTACCTACCATTTTTTTTATTTTATTGTGAAATCACAAATAGCTGATCTATTTGAATTTTTTGTTTTTCTTTGACAGAATACCGACTCGCTTTTTGTTTGGATCAATTCCATGTTCATTTGACAAAATAGTAACAACATTGTTGTTTTTCCATTTTATTTCTGCCGTAGTGAGTGGTTCATTCCTAAAAATATTTTTCAAATTATAACACGTCATATGCCCAATGGGTCGCTAACGACCCATCGAAATATAATGTTAAATTTAGGGTATAAATCAAATTAATTTTATGCTAATAAAAAAACTATATGATAGCCCTACTTTTGTTTAATCAAATAAAATAATTTTAATACATATAATTTATCATTTAAATGTACTTACAAATTTTTGAATGAAGCCATAATGTCTACGTTCTCCAAGCTCCGATTTGATGTGCACCTTATGAACTATGAGAGTGAAATAAACAGTTGTCTCTACAAGTATTTGTTACACGCACGTACTAGAAAGATTTAGTTAATAAATGGTCAACTAAATGATCCATGAATTTGTATAAAAACTATTTTTTTAAGGTGGGTCGGTAACGATCCCTTGGGTATAAATGGGTTAAATTAAGTTTTCTCGGTTATCAAAGAAATTCAAAAATTTTGGTATAAAAAAGTCAGAATTTTATACCTTAAAATTCTAGTTATAGCTTATTAAATATTTTCGAAAAAAAAAAAAGATTCCCATGTATGTAAAATTGTTTTGCCAAGGATTGCTTGGGATACCCGGTATGTATATGTAGGTACAATATATCTTTTTAGTTTCGTGGCCGAACAAAACATAAATGATAAATCATTGATTTTGATTTTATAATGTATTTTAATTTTATGTCAATATAATGTAATGTCAAAAGAAATATGCGGTCAAACTTGTAATATGTGCAATGAAAATTTAAGTACTGTTTATTATACATAATAAAAATATGTATTTAACAGTTTTCTTTATTTAAACAAATTACCAAACTAATAAAAATATGAAATATAAAAATGCAATGGTCACTTGATAATGGCGAAATACTCAGTTTTTTTTTCTTTTAAAATAACTTCTACTCTACCAGTTATCAAAATAAATATTCCAAATGAAAATAATACAATAAATAGTGAAGTAACTATTAGAGATAACAACATTATATATAAATAAGAGTTAGGGTTATTGTATTTTAACCCCAAAATATATTTTTTCCTGTATTTGTAACGGCGACCTGAAATAAATTATTTATATTAATAAAATGAATGATTTAAATGAAATCACTATTTCTGAACAGAAATCTTGGGAATATGTAAATTCAAAATCATAGTAAATTTAATATAAAATAATGAGAAAGTTAAAAATTTTGAAGTTAAACAAATTCGAAACTGTTACTAAGTTTACATGCAGGTTTGAAAATGGTTTCAGTTTTCAGTCAAAATTGCATGAAACTGTTTACATGCAATTTTTAAAACAAATTTACAGATTGGTTTGAAATCAGTTTCGGCACATGCGTATTTGGCCGATGTAAATGACAGATCCTCTTCACTCTAAATATTTCGTTTTACCATTATTCCATTTTTTTTTTACTTCGTACCACTACGCACAAAAACTACACAACTGTCAGTTTATTTGTAGGTTGTAATACTCGCAAAATACCGACAGAAACGTTGTGCTACGTACTACATACGCATACGCACTATTGAAACTGAAATTTACGTGTTCACATGAATAGTTTTGAAATCATTTTTCAAATGAAACCCACGAATTTTAGTTTTAGTTTCGGATAACTCAAAACCATTTTGACACTGTATACATGGCGTTTTCAAAATTAGAAACGTTTTAAAACGGTTTCAAAAAACTTAGTAACTATAAGCTACAGCTACTAGATAATACCTAGCTGACTCGCCCGCCATATTGGGGCCCAAATGAACGATATAAATTATGAAATAAAAGTGGATTTTAAAAGTTTATGTAGTAACTATTTTTTCATAATTAAATATAACTTCCATATTTGCCATAATATATATTTAAAATAATTACAATTACAAATCAATACAAGTTTATGGTTTATTTTTTTAATTATTATGAATAGTCGTAGAAAAAATAGTGTTTACGCCCGGTAGAAGAACTATACTATACAGCAGGCATGTGCAACGTACGGCCCGCGAGCCGGATCCGGCCCCCGATGTGATTTTATCCGGCCCTTATAACAATTTTTGAAATCTTACTAAACATGGCCGTATTAAATATATATATATATATATATATATATATATATATATATATATATATATATATATATATATATATATATACAGGCTGATCACGCGAGAATGAACAATCAATTATTTCCCAAGATAGCAATTATCTTCAAATTAGAAAATTTACTGTAGGCAATATGTGCAACAAGTTGTACCAAAAAAAGTTCTATTACTTCGGGTTCCGCAGTACGTGATACCAACTTTGAAATTTCAATTTTTTTATATTTTTGAAAAGTACACAAAATTTGCTTTACAACTATAGTAAACAAGTAGGCCGTTGTATTATTAAAAAGTAAAATGGCGGACGTTTGAAATATCTTACAAAATAAGTGATGAAAATGTGGAATTTTGTTTTATTGGATTTGTTGCCTAGGTTGTCATATAAATGAATTTATCTCAAAAAATATCATCATCTATAAACAAAAAAACAATAAAATCTCTCACACATTTTTTTTATATCCAATATATTCATATTTCAAACGTCCGCCATTTTAGTTTGTAATAATATAATGTGCTAATAATTTAATACCATTGTAAAGCAAATTTTATGCACTTTTCAAAAATATAAAAAAATATAGTATGTTCCATTTGAAATTTCAAAGTTGGTATCACATGCTCCGGAAACGGAAGTAACAGAACGCTTATTGATACATTTTATTGCCCATATTGTCTACAGTAAATTTGTTTATTTGAAGATAATCGCTATCTCGCTTAATAACGGAGATACTTGCTGGTTCATTCTCGCGTGATCACCCTGTATATATATATATATATATATATATATATATATATATATATATATATATATATATATATATATATATAGGAGAGATAGTCTGATATATACAAGCAACGAGCAATGAACTTGGTGATATAAATAAACAGTTTACGAGTTGTTAACATAAATAAATATAGTGATATAAATATTATCTAAATAAATAATCTTAGTGTTTAAGCATTTAATAATATTCGTAGTTTTAAATTAGTGTTTATAATTATTTAATCATAGTGTTAGTTGTTTTTATTATCTTTTAATATTTATCCTCATTATTTATCGTTTAATAAACATATTCTTTTAGTTAATAATATTTGTCTGAGTTTTACAATTCACCCATATAAATAAAAACGTTATATATATATATATATATATATATATATATATATATATATATATATATATATATATATGATTTTGTAATAGCGAATACTTTTTTCAAAAAGAGACCGTCCCATCTAGTAACTTACGTCAGTGGCGGGCGATCTACCCAGATAGATTACTGGTTACTTCGTCGACGTGACTTGAAGTTTATAGTTGACGTTAAAGTTATTCCGTCAGAATCTGTCGCCCCACAACACCGACCTCTAATACTAGATTTTCGTCTTAATATTCGGCATTGTCAGCGACCACGAGTCATAGGTCCAGTGAAGATCAAATGGTGGAAGTTAGACACGCATAAAGAGCAGTTAATAGATGCCCTTAGCACTCTTGATACTGACTCTGATCAGCCAGTAGAAGATCTTTGGAATATTTTAACAAGCCAAATTAGAAATGTCGCTGCCAGAATATTGGGGACGACTAAGCCTGGTCGCCGATTCTTAGATAAGCAAGTTTGGTGGTGGTGTGAAGCAGTGCAGACAGCTGTCAAGAACAAGAAGACAGCATATACGGTTTGGTTGCAGTCTGGATTGGATACAGATCACCAGCGGTACAATGAGCTTAAGTTAGCAGCAAAACGGGAGGTGGCCATTGCGAAGACTCAGCACTACGCCAAATTATATGAGCAACTGGATACTTCAGAAGGTGAAAACATGATCTATCGTTTAGCAAAAGTACGCCATCGTTTAACACAAGACATTGGCCCAGTCGCAAATATTAAGAACGTTAACCACCAATTATTAAAAATACTCCTGCAATATTAAAACGCTGGAATGAGTATTTTTTCAAGCTGTGCACTGAAGAGTTTCCTCATGCCTTAATCCCAACGGCGAATCCAGTTTTCGGACCAGTCGAACCGATCATCGAGGCTGAAGTCAAAGAAGCCATTCGGAAGACGAGGAGTGGAAAGGCCACTGGTCCTGATGATATCCCTTCTGAAGCTTGGAAATTATTGGGACAGTGTGGGATTGAATTACTTACCACTCTTTTTAATAGAATTATTACGGATGGTGTTGTACCTCGAACCTGGACAACAAGCATTACCGTGCCAATTTGGAAGGGCAATGGTGACGTAAATGAATAACACCAAACCAATGTGCTATACATGCCGCCCGGTTGATTGTAGAAAAACATAGAGAGAGGAACCTACCCGCTCATCTGGCATTCTTCGATCTAGAGAAGGCATTTGACCGAGTGCTCCATGCTCTCATTTGGTATGCACTGCGATCTCACAGGGTTCCAGAAATGTATGTGCGCTGGATCAAGTTATTGTATGAATACGCCACAAGCGTAGTGCGATGTCCTGTAGGAGTATCACCATCATTTCCAAGACGAGTGGGTGTTCGTCAAGGGTCGGCTTTGTCCCCCCTTTTATTTATTTTATGTATGAATACTGTAACTGCTGATCTACAGAGACCCATCCCATGGACACTCCTCTATGCGGACGATGTTTTTCTATGCGACGTAACACGGCAAGATTTGAAAATCCAGGTACAGCGATGGAAAACACGTCTGCATGATAATGGTATGCGTCTCAATATCTCAAAAAGTGAATATTTGGAGTGCGGTCCTCAGAAAAATGGTAGCATTGTCCTCGATGGTGAACAATTAAGCAAGACCACCCAGTTCAAATATTTAGGTTCTGCCATTCGCTCTGACGGTGAGACTGCTGCCGACGCCAAAGCAAGAGTCACCGCTGCCTGCATGAATTGGCGTCAGATGACTGGGATCCTGTGTGATCGCAAAATGCCAATCCATTTAAAGTCAAAAAATTATAAAACGGTGGTGCGCCCCGTATCCCTATACGGAACTGAATGTTGGCCAACTACAACGCAGCATGAGCGAATACTCCATGGTATGGAAATGAGGATGCTTCGTTGGGCTCTGGGCTTTACTCGTTTTGACCATATGTCAAATATTTATATAAGAAAAATTATGGGCGTAGCACCAATCACGGACAAAATGCGTGAAACACGTCTACGATGGTACGGGCACGTGATGCGCAGCAGAGAAGACTCAATAGCCAAGACGGCCCTGCGACTTGAGTTCCATAGTCAACGTCCACGTGGTCGCCCAAAAAAACTCTAGATGGACACAATAAAGAACGACATGAATCTGGCGAATGTCAGCCCTGAGGATGCCAAGAACAGATCCAAATGGAGGAATGCTATAAAAATAGCGGACCCACCCCCGCGGGATTAACGCTTCGGATATGATGATATATATATATATATATATATATATATATATATATATATATATATATATATATATATATATATTTCCTCACTTGTAGTGATATCCACGGAATTGACACGATTTATATATATATATATATATATATATATATATATATATATATTATTATTATTATTATTAAATACAATCAAATAGTATGAGATAATATTATAGAAGACCAAGGGGGACATCCGAATAGAGACGATATTTTTTAAACCAGTGGTTCTCCAGTTATATTATTTTAAATAGGATGATATATATTTTTTAGGCCCATTCGATAGAGCAATGGTGGGTAAACTACGAGCCGCGGGCCGCATGCGGACCTTAACGTCATTTTGTGCGGCCCGCGTTGCAATGTTTTGCCGACTTTTGTGGGTTATAATATCCTCAATATTTTCATTTTTATTTTGAGAGGCCTTTTTTAGTACAAACATCCATGCGTCCCGCTAGTCATGTTACAAACATGCATGTGACCTTTGGGCGAAAAAGTTGGCCCACTGCGACAGAGTATTTTTTCTGAATTGAATCATGTAATCATTTTATATCTTTACATAACAATAATATTGAGAAATATTCAACTGAAATTAAAATAAATTTGATTTTTATAGTCATTTTTCAGTAGGCTATGGATGAAAAATAAAAATTGCTGTTTGTCACTTTGAATTATTAAATAAAATAAATAAATATTTCATCACGCCATATTACTCATTGATGGGTGTGCCAATCTGCTTTGTACACAGATATCGGTAATGATGAAATATTTGTACTGCGCGGGTGCTTACCAGGCGTCACCTCAGGGAATGCTGGCATGGAGTGTGCACCACAGGGATCAATTTAGTGACATTAAAATTCGGCGTCGGTCGGGATCGATCCCGGGTCCCCATATTTGCGCCCAAAAATCATGCATAAATAGAACAATGTTTATAAAGTTATTTGTTTCATTTTTATTTAAGCTCAATTGGTTTTCATACATAGCCTACTGAGAAATAATTATAAAAATGAAACCTATTTAAATTTCAATTATTTTTTTCTCAATATTTTTGTTATGTGAGGATATAAAATGATTATATGGTTGAATTCAGAATAAAATACTCCATCGAATAGATATAAAAAATAAGTACCGTTCCATTTAAAAAAATATTAACTTTGTGTTGTAACTTCAGATCCACTGGTTTTTTTTTTATTCTCTATGCGGATGCCCCCCCTTGGCCTTCTATAAGATTGTCTTACTGTATTTTATTCTATCTTTAATAATATAGAAATTATTTGAGGTAGCTCGTTTAGCTGTTACACCCTGTATACGAGGGGAGATTTCGTTGCTTCTAATAGCCCCATTTAATTTACAATCGCCGAAATTTTCATGTCAAAATTAAAACTTCAACTTTTTACTTGATTACCAAAGGCGTAAATTCAAAAATATTGGCACCAAAAAATGTACATATTTATATACAACCGATAAATAATAACTTTATTCTTATCAATATCATTGTGCTCAATTATTTACCGAGGGAATTAAAAGGACAAGTATTCTTAGAGAAATAAAGGATTCAAGACCATTGACAGTGTCACTTTTTTTTTCTTGGAGTTCAATTGTTATTGATTAACTGATTAACAGATAATCGAATATTATCAATTATATTTATTTTGAGAAAAATATAGTGATTTTTTGTGAAAAAATTAATAAATAGTTTTTTTTTTCGTTTATACAAGATATGCTTCATTCTTACTATAGTTATAAGAGTACAGTAATAATAATAGTATCCTTAGTTACCTAAATAACGAATTTTGTCGTTTGTATATAAAATATTGTACGTATATAACACGGGAGTAAAGTGATATTATTTGCCTCAAGCGATTGCATCCCTCGGCCAACGCCCTCAGGATTCAATCTTCGCTCTCGAGAAATAACGACAAACTTTACTCCCTGTATATATAAAACTACCAATATTTTTAAATGCAATCTATTAAATTTTACGGGAGAGATAATACATGCATTTAAAAAAATATAATATTTTAATCATTATTTTTTCATAATATAACATGACTATTTTTATACTATTGGAAAGCAAATTGTTGGTATTTTTCAAATTTGGATAAATATATAGGTGTTCCATTTGAAAATTAAAAGTTTCTGTCAATTGTTCGAAAACCGGAAATAATAATATTGAACTATGTAGAGGAGTTAGTAAGTATACTATAATTTGTTATAGAGGTGATTCAGGACTAATGTAACAATCTTTAACAGCTTATTCCTGAGGTTATTTTGAGCAAAAAATGTTATATGAAGGTATGTCCGGAAACTTTTCGTAACAAAGTTCAGCCCTTTGAAAGTGCACCTCATCAGACACATTTCTATTAATAACTCTGGTATTAGTTCCATTAAAACTTTGAAACATGGTATGAGGTAAGGATACTACTAGTGGTGAGAACCGGTTCCGGTTCGGTTCGATTCCGGTTCCAAAATTATCCGGATATCCGGTTATTTGCATGTGTAATTACCCGGTTCTTGTTTTCGAGTCCGAAACTACCCGGATCTCGGATCCGGAGCCTAAACTACCCGGTTCTCGGTTCGGGAACCGAAACTACTCGGTTCTGGAAACGAAAATCATAGGTTCTCGGTTTTGGAATCGAATCTCATCGGTTCTCGAATCGAATCTCAACGGTTTTTAATTCTGGAATCGAATCTCATCAGGTCTCGGTTCTGGAATCGAATATTATCGGTTCTCAGTTCTAGAATCGAAACTCATCGGTTCTCGGTTCTGGGACCGAAACAGATCGCATCTTGAAACTGATAGTACCTATATGAATATTGATTTCGGACAATTTTCAGATCTTTAATATTTTACATTACAGTATTACTATCCATGACTTACATTTACGTATTATGAAACAATTTGTTATGATTATGAATAAGTTCATTATTTTGAAAGTTATTGCTACAAGAGATACACTGATATAATACAATATGCAAAAAAATAGGTACACGTTCCCCGACTGCCCAACGGGCGCCTTTGTTTTCATTTCTATAATATTTGTACTTTTGTAGCCCCTTCCGGTTTATTTTAATCTTAAAGTTTAGTTCAATTTAATTTCATCCATGTTAATATCATTATTGATTTTTTTCATCAAAAATAATAACTAAAAATATTTAACAATTAATGAGGCATACTATTCCCAATCAGAAATTAATAAAATGATGTTATGAATCGAACTGAAATCAAGAAAATAAAAAATATTCATTCATATTACATAACCCAGAGATCAAAATGCAAAGATTAGAGCAGAATGTATGAGTGGGTAAGTGAAATTCTTGGATATATCCATTGCTTTGTCCTCAATTCCTTAAATTTTATGGGCACTATCGTCATTATGTAGTTATCGTTAATTCAAAACATAACTCAAGGTCAAGCTATCGAATTAAACCAAATTGAATGAAAATTGAAAATATAATACGAAACTGAAAGTGTAATTTGCAATTATTTGCTACATTATGCGGTCACATTTTCTAAACAATTTTTAGCATTCTCGCGTTTAGTATAATAATATTTACACATCAATATTTTCAATTAAGTACATATACGAAAATTAATATGTATCATTCAGTAATATTTCTAAAATAAAACAGAAAATATGTTTATTTCAAAATTAAAATTGAATATTCTAATCATTGATTCCATAACTTGGATACAAAGTTCAATTCCATTACTCGGAACCGGAACCGAAGCTCGGTTCCATTATTTTCCATTATTTGGACCCGAAGAACGATTCTATTACCCAGAACCGGAACCTAAGATCGGTTCCACTACTAGGAACTGAAGATCGGTTCCACTACCCGGGTACTCAGTTACCTGGATAGTTTTGGAACCGGTTACCTGGTTAAAAAAATTCCGGTTCTTGACAGCACTAGATACTATTTATGAAGATGCATATTTATACTTGTCTGTATCTCAACCGGAGGTGTTTCATATGGGGAAGCCATGAACGTTTTTATCGTTATTATTTACCTATTAATATTTTTCATTTTTATTGAATAAAATATTATATAAAATGCAAATTTACACAAAAAAGAAAATTAACCACACAGAAACTTAAATTACACAAAAAAAACAAATATTGTTACATATTTAATACTTTAATTAATTATTTATAACAGCTTGCATTCGTCGTGGCATTGATTTAAGTAAATTATTCCATGCATCCGTTATAATTTTAAATAACTGCTTGGAATTATTAATAACACTAATATTGCAAGGCGTATTATAATAGTCCTTATTTATTTTATCTAAAACGCTTCTTAATTTTCTTCTAAACATTAACATTTTCCAATAGAATATCAGGGAGTAATGTGCTACTTAAATAAAAACTGGATAATTTTAAATTAATATATCCTTCTGTTAAAGATAATAATGATTTTTTCGTAGTTTGTGCCATGCCATAATTTCCACTTGACCATTACTTGATGGATGGAATGGTGCAGATGTATAATATTTAATTCCATTTAAATTATAGAAATGTTTAACTTCTTCAGGAATGAATGCAGTACCATTATCTGAAATAATTTCGCCGGGAATTCCAAATGTAGCAAATAATATTATTAAAAAAATTATTACTTGAGCTGACGACAGACTATATACTTTTTCTAACTACTACGTTTCAGCATCTACAACAATTAAAAATGTATTGCTTTTAAAAGGACCTGCAAAATTCAAGTGAAGTCTTCTCCATGGGCTTTTAATAGTTTTTATAATTTGTCTTGATGCTTTAATTGGATTATTTCTCGTTTGCTGAGAATTTGTACATGTGTTTGCGCATTCTTCTGTATATTTATCTAGATTCGGCTACCATAAATAACTCCTTGTCATTGCTTCATAGTAATAATACCAGGATGATTAGCATGAAGTAAGTTTAAAATTTCATTTTTTGCGACATCTGGTATTATAACTCTATTTTCCCATAATACACAATCATTTTGTACAGAAAGTTCATTTCTTCTCCTGAAATATGGAATAAATTCTTCAATTTTACCTTCTGGTCATCCGTATAGTAGCCAATGATGTACACGATTTAAAACTGCGTCCTTTTTGGTATGTTTCATAATATCCTTGGCTTGAATTGGAATTTTATTTATGACTACTAATAACAAAAAAATCACTTGGAGGATATGATTCATCCATATTACCCTGTAATTGCTATTCTGTTCTACAAGCATAAGCAATAAAGAATTCCTTACCATTTTCTTCACGATGTGCTAGAACTGCACCTATTTCATAAGGTGATGCATCGCAGGATATAATTAACTTTTTATTTTCATCATGTTTTGTCAATACGGCATCTGATTTTAATAATATTTTTAATTTGTCAAATGCCATTTGATGTTGTTATCAAGTAACCTGTGTAAAATTTCATCTTCACTGGCTTTATTCAGGGCCGGATTTATCAGAAGGCGGGTGAGGCCATCGCCTCAGGCCTCCGATTTTAACCGGCCTCGTAAAAATTAGTATTTGGGTTTATTTAAATAAAAATAATTATATTTTATACAATCGTGAGGGAAATATATGTTTTCAAACTCGAAATGAGCGCGGGAAATAGCTGATTCTCCCCACAAAACATTATGCATAGCCGTCCAAGTAGCAGATTTGTCAAAAATTTAGAATAATTAATTTTTAATATGATTCTGAAACTGCCATACAATTTCCAAAACGTGCTATGATCGTTTCGGAAACTTATATTCATTTCAGAATCACTAATTTTACGCTCTTACAAAAATTCTCACACGAATTGTTTTGTAATGTATTTTTTTATTATTATTAATATTATTTTGGCCTCTAATATCCTTACGCCGTAGGCCTCCAAGTTTGTAAAACCGGTACAAACTTTATTTTTATAAATTTATTATAAAAATCAATCATTCCTAAAACAATTATAATTCTTATTTATTTTTAGGTGCGATTGCACTGTGTATTGTTTTAATTTTATTTTTTGAAGGATGTAAACCTGTTGTATTAATTTTATGACCTAAAAAAATATATTTCCGGTAGACAAAATTGACATTCTTCCTTTTTAACAGACAAATTCTCGTTTTTTAAACCAGATAAAAGTAATCTATCAAAATGTTTTTTCAGTAGGCTATGTATGAAACAAATGTTTCGGTCATAACAAAAGAAAAATTATAATATATTTTTTAAAATTAACAATAATCTATTTCTTTCGATAAAGAATATTTATATAAACTACATTTAAATAATGGAAGAATAATACAGAAATTTAATATTTTGAATAAAACAAAACATGACTCTCTTGATACATAACGATTATTTATAAATAGAGGTTTTCACAATAAATTACATTTCTGTAGTGTGTTTTCATTATTTATGCTGATACTACCGTTAATAGTGCCAATGAAGCTTCATTTTACCATTTTACGTAACACTAAAGAATTCGAAAATATAAATGTGGTGACTGTGCTTATTAACAGTTGTGTAAGATCTCAGTTGGAGTGTTGTGCTATCATTCGGTATCCAATGTACAACAACGTCATAAAACATATCGAATGAGCACAAAAACGATTTTTAAAAGTTATATCGTTTAGATGTTTCAATGGAAAGCGGTACTGATTACAATTTTCTTTTAAATTAATTTCAATTTGATTTACTCGAAAGCAAGCGTATATAAAGACTTTTTCAATTTAATAACAAGATTGATTGTACACTCCTATTAAGCAAAATGAAGAATATGCCAGACATGTACAATTCTTTCATTAAAAAACCAGTAGAACCAATATACTACAAAAATATCCTATTTTCATAAATATTGTCCAAATTGTAAACATCTAATGTTAATATTTGCTACATGTCACTTGCTATCTTTTTAAATAATTTTAATAATTGTCATTTGTAGTACCAATTAATAAGTAACATAATACTTATGAAATAATATTACTATAAAATTATAATTTACAATTTACCTACTATATTTACAGTATTGTTTCTATTTCTATTTTTATGTTTGTTCATTATTTTGTCCTGTAATTGGTCACGAGAACATTAGACAATAAAGATTCAGTCTTATTCTCGTGACACTCGTATTGAATACAATTATCTTATACAACGTGTTAAAAAAGGGTATTTTTTTGAGGGTATATACATTACGAATTAATTTATATCCCATCGAAAGTCCGTTATCTGATTAGATAATTCATAATTTTTTATAAAAACTTCTTGTCGGCAGTGACGCGGTAAAAAAGAATTAAATAAAAAATAAAAAATAATTTTTCGAATTTTGAAAAATTATTTTTGATTAAGAATCAGCACATCGAAATGTATATACCCTCATTTATTTTCCCTTTACACTTGTATGTTACAATTGCATTTTTAAGCAGTTTACGATATCGTAATAAAAACATTATTCTCATGACCAGCTCATCACATGGGCCCGAAGCCCCCCTCTCCCAAAATATTTTTACTTTTTACAATTATTTTATATTTATTTATGTCGTTATTACTAATGTAATTTTTTTATGAAACTGATCTACTTAATTGTAACTATTGCTTAATTGAAGCAGAATTTAATACTTGGAAATATAAATGGCAAAATATTGAAAATAAACCAAAAATTGCTTTAGAAGCATTCGAAGAATGCAGTAAAGATTTTTTTATCCAAATATACGTATACTTCTTTTGATATTAATTACCTTGCCAGTATGTACATCTCAAGTAGAAAGAGCATTTTCAGCACTCAAAAGACTGAAAACTTTAAAAAGAAATACAATAGGTGAAGAACCCCAAGTAACACTGACCGACGGTCAACCAAAAAGTGACGTCGATTTTAGATTGAATTTAAGTCATATACTGCCGTCTAATTTGACGACTATGCGACGTCTTTGCGACGTTGATTTTTGGTCTGAAATAGAACTTTTTAGACGTCTAATTTGACGACTATGCGACGTTGATTTTTGGTCTGAAATAAGACTTTTTAGACGTCTAATCTGACGGCTATACGACGTCTTTGCAACGTTGATTTTTGGTCTAATTTGACGTCTTTACGACGATTATTTTTACTTTATTTTTAAAATTATTAACAATTCATATTTTAAATTTATTTAATTTGACAATTTATAAGACACGAAGGTATATATTATTTTTATTTAAATATAAATTTTTATGCAAAAATATAAAACAATTATTTACATTTGTTTTTTTTACAATTAATTGTTTATATATATATATTGTTTATTATACCCAGATATGGGTAAGCCGTGGTGATATTTATATTTTATTTATTTAAAACATATTACATGTTTACATAATTATTAATGCGAAACAGAAACAAATTTATATCTGTTATATTTTTTGATATAAAAATCATGGACATTTTAATTTTCGACAATTTAAACAAAACCTAGTAGTGTTTAAAAAAAATGTTTTTTAAAAAATGTTGATAATACAAAAGCAAATGTATAAATAAAGCGAAATACATAATATAAAAACAAAGAGATTTATCTATAGTTTTACGATTTTACCTGAGCATTTCCCATATGTCCAAAAATCCCACTTTCCTAAATTTTCCAAGAATCTTTACATCTGCCCTATTGTTTCCCTTTCAAGGTATTCTAGAGAAATTGGTTTTGTAGTTTCAAGTAAACCACTGACAGCGAAACATCACAGTGATTATTAAAAATTTATTTCGATTCTGATCTTTACCAAGTAAGTTGCATTTTTCTTTTTTTAAATGAAAACTTAATTTCTAATTTCTCTTTTGTATAGAATGGCATTTGCTGTCATTGAATTTATTGATACAAATTCGATCCAAACTGTGCCGCAATGTTGGTTGCGAAGTAAAAACAATAAAATTTATTGCGGTTGGCCGGAAAATTTAAAGTACAAGAAAAACAAATTAGTACGAGCAATTAATAATTCACAGCAGCCCAATTCAGAATATAAATTGTATGAGTTGGAGATATTAAAATCATTTGATAAGTCAAAAGAATTATATTTTCATTTTTGTGTTTACAATAACTCTTCTCTAAAATGAAAAGTAATTACAGCAAAATAAATAGAATGTATTTCTCATACTCTCTACTTGAAAGTTTTGTGTATTGTAAATAATTTATAATGCATAGTTTTGTAATTATTGTAGGCAGTGTGGAAGAAGCAAATAAATATTGTATGAAAGTGGAAAAAGATATGTCCACATCATGCAGTACTTCATCGCAAAATAATAATTGCGGGAAAAGAAAAAGAAAAATTACCAAAAATAAAAAATATATTATGGATACAGATTCAGATCACGTGTGACGTAACACAGAAATAACCAAGCCCTTCAGACATCACTACAGGGAATCATATTTAATTTCCTTCCTTTTTATGAAATAATATTTCCTTTTAATCTAATAATAAATGAATTATAATACTTTTCCGAAATCGCTGAAATTATTTAAAAACTACTCGTAAATTCTCAAATTATGTCATTTGTCAATTGTATTTAAAAAAAAAATAATCAAAAAATTGTATCCATGGTGAAATTTTTCATTACAGTACTCAAAAAAGTCAGGTAAAATTTTACATGACTATTATAGTACTGCAAATATGAACTTTCAAGACTTAAGATAGCCATGAAATTTTTTGACGGTTTCAGGAAATATACACATGTGTATATGTATCAACGCACAATATTGAACGCACCTTCCGCCATTTTGTGTCATGTTTGGCTATGGTGTCATGTCTGATGTATAAGTTAAAAAGCTACACACTGCAAAGAAATAGTAGCAGATAGTAAAACATTGATGGTGTTTTTTGAAAGAACGAATATTGGAAAATAAACAAAAAATATTATTATTGTAGTATCAAAGAAAATTATACAGTTGAAATTGTCAGCAATTTTAATTACTACGAGAGAACACTGAATTGTAAGTATGTAGATAAAAATGTGCTTATATTGCATATTACAATTATTTTTTTATAGGTATGGAGACACGAAGCGAAGTGCCACTATGAAGAATATAAACAAGCAATAGCGAACTATCTGAAATATGCACCTTAATGAGCAAATAAATAAAAAAATATATTTTTTCTTATAGAAATAGGATGTATTATTTAATTAATTTGTATTTTTCGTAAATATAATTTTATTTCAGATTTTATTGTAGATATATTGTGCTTTTATATTTTGTAATTAATTTTTTATATTACAGTATAAATAAAAATTTAATTAAACTATTTATTTTTCCTACCATTATTTACGTTTTATACCACAAAAATTACATCGAAACAACGTCTTTAAATGACGTCGATACAACGTATTAATATGACGTCGATACAACGTCTTAAAATGACGTCGATACAACGTCTTAATATGACGTCGAAACAACGTCTTAAAATGACGTTGATACAACGTCTTACAATGACATCTAAACAGCGTCTTAAAATGACGTCTAAACAACGTCTAAAAATGACGTCTAAACAACGTCTTAAAATGACGTCTAAACAACGTCTTATAATGACGTCACACAGCTCCACGCTGAGACGTCTACAGGACGTCTATGTGACGTAAATTAGGACGTCACAGCGACGTCGATTTTAGGTCATTTGTGTTACTTGGGACGACTTACAGGCTTAACTTTATTATATGTACATAGAGATATATACATAGATATAGAAGAAATTATAAATATTTTTGCAAGGAAAAATCGAAAACTAGATTTTGTTATATAATTAAATATTACCACCTATACTTAATTAATTTAATGCACTTTTAGTTATAATATACAGCGTGTTAATACTAAGTCGTTACACCCGAAAATGGTAGATACAACTCATTAAAACAAACAACTTTTCTTAGCTCAAATTTTTGATTTGGAGCCCCAGTTCATAGTTATTGGCGTTCTCTTGTTTTTCGAAAAATCGTCATAACTCCCTTATTTTAAGGAATATTTAAAAAATACAAAAACTTTCAGCATTTGCTTTCGGTTCTCTAAAACACTCGTATTTAAAATTATTTTCTATTTCATCAAATAACAAAATAACGACCAATCAAAAATTTCAAAACAAGATATTTTGAAAACCACTCCATCGATTTTCGAAAATAAAACATTTTTAAAATCCATAAACTTTCTACTACAATATTTGTCTGAATTCTGTCTGTTTCAGCGACCGTGGTGGCTTCTTGATTGGGTAATGGATAAGCTTCAACCCACTTGGTGAAGTAGTCCATGACAACCACGATATATTTATTTCCGTCGTCACTTTCTGGGAATGGTCCGGCCAGATCAATCGCAATGCGCTCAAATGGACTGCCAACGTTGTATTGACGCATTGGAGCTTTTCGTCGTCTATGAGGGCCGTTGCTTCCAGTGCAAACCACACATTTCTTGCACCAGTCTTTAGCATCTTCAGTGAAGTTAGCCCAGTAAAACCGCTGGCGCAATCTTTCTAGAGTTTTAGTGACTCCAAAATGGCCTCCAGACCCGTCATGGATCTCTTTCAACACGTCTGGTATTCTACTCTTAGGAATGACCAACTGAGCTTTCTTCTCAGTTCCATCAGCATTCTCTACCACACGCTTCAACAGGCCATCCTCAATCACCATGGAGTCCCATTGCGCCCAGTACGCTTTTACACTCTGTGAGTGTGGTGCAACGTCTTCCCATATTGGTTTGCATTCTTCTGCTTTCCATTTTAATAAGATTTTCAAAGTCGGGTCATTTTCTTGGTCCATGCGTAGTCCATCGGGCTGCCAACTATCATCGACTACTGTTGTCCTGGCGACGGTAAACTGTTTTTCTTCAAGTCGACTACAATGTTTGCAGTCATCTTGGCAAGGCCTTCTGGACAATGCATCGGCATTACGATGGCTGGTACCTATCCTGTGTTCGATTTTGAAATCGTATTCCTGTAGTCTTTCTATCCATCTAGCCACCTGACCTTCAGGATTCTTGAATTGTAGCAGCCATTTTAATGCAGCATGGTCAGTTCTAATCAAAGAATTTCTTCCGTACAAATATTTGTAGAAATGTTCCACGGATTTCACGACTGCCAAGAGTTCTTTTCTGGTCACACAGTAATTCCTTTGTGGTTTTGACAAGGTCTTACTAAAGTAGGCAATAACCTTCTCGTGCCCATCTTGTATCTGGGAAAGAACGCCACCAATTCCGACGTTGCTGGCATCTGTGTCTAGAATGAATTCTCCTTCAGGTAAAGGATAACTCAAGACGGGTGCGCTTGTCAAAGCATGTTTTAGTTCTTTAAATGCAACTGTACAGTCCATTTCCCAGATAAATTTTCTTCCTTCTTCAGTAAGCCTTGTCAGTGGCTTGGCTATGTTGGCAAATCCAGGTACATATCGTCGATAATAGGTACACAAACCAAGTAAACTTCTGAGTTCGTGTTTGTCCCTAGGTGCTGGCCAGTCTCTCACAGCCTTTATCTTCTCCTGGTCAACTGCAATACCCTTACCGGAAACCAGGTGTCCAAGGTAATGAACTTCTCTTTGAAACAGGTGACACTTCTTCGGGCTAAGTTTCAGGTTAGCCTTCCTCAATCTCTGGAAAACCTCTTCCAAATTCTTCATGTGGTCCTCGAATGTCTTACCTACCACAATAATATCGTCGAGGTACACTAAGCAGGTTTTCCAAGATAGCCCAGCCAATACCGTTTCCATGAGTCGTTGAAACGTTGCAGGAGCATTGCAGAGCCCAAACGGCATTACGGTAATTTGCCAGAGTCCTGTACCAATGGGGAAGGCTGTTTTCTCCTTGTCGTTTGGATCCAAATCCACTTGCCAGTAGCCGCTCTTTAGATCCAAAGTGGAGAACATTTTTGAGCCAGCCAAAGTATCTAATGTGTCGTCTATTCGAGGTAGCGGGTAGCTATCCTTCTTCGTCACGTTGTTAAGTTGACGATAATCGACGCAAAATCGTGTAGAGCCATCCTTCTTCTTCACTAACACCACTGGTGAAGCCCATGGACTGCTTGAAGGTTCAATCACGCCTTCCATCTTCATGTCCTCGATTATTCTTCCTGCTTCTTCACGCTTCGCCAGTGGTAGTCTTCTTGCTGGTTGACGGATGGGTCTTGCGTCTCCGGTGTCTATTTTATGGTGAACTACATTACTTCTCCCTTTGGTTTTCTCATCAAATTGGAACTCATCTTTAAAATTTCCAATTAGATTCTTTGCCTTTGTTCTCTGGTCGGCGGTCAATTCTTCAAATGATGTTGTCAATTGATTGATTAACGTGTCCGGAACTTTCTGAGATGTGTTCCCTTTGGCCTTTACAGTTCGAATAATCGAGGATACTGCCATGCATTCTCCTACAATTGTTCCTCTCTTCAGAACAACAGGATAAAAATTTACGTTCATTATCCGAACTGGTATTACCTGGCTGGCTTTGACCAGTGATTTTCCGACAACAACTCCAGTGCCGGTTTTGGCATCATCATTCTTGGGCTCCAGCATAACGATACTTCCCTCACAGAAACTACCATCTAAATGTGCTTCCAGGATAGTTTCACTTCGTTCTGGGAGGGTAACGTCCTCAGCCATTAGTACGCGCACAGCTTCATCATCTCGTGGATTTAATACGAGTTCTTCTTCATTGACCATCATCACGCCCTTCTTCAGGTCAAGTTTAAAACCATGCTTTGTCATTGCGTCCATTCCGAGTATTAATTCATCTTCAACTTCAGCTACCAGCGCACGATGTTTAAAGGAGGTGTTTCCAATAGAGATGGTGACATCTACTTCTCCTAATGCGGTAGCTTGTTCTCCCGTTGCTGTGCGTAACCGCCACTTAGTTGGTTGAAGATGCGTCTTTCCAGTTTTCCTTACGAAGTCGGGTCTAATTATAGTTTTTGTCGCACCCGTATCCAGTAGCATTTTCATTGGCCTTCCATTAATAGAGCCATCCACATAGATGCTATTGGCTTTATGATGAAGAGATGCGACATAACTGATGGATTGTGGAGCTACTAGATTACGGGTCGACAGTTACCCCCTCGTATCAACCCGATTTAGTTTTCCGACTCTTTTTCTTCCTTTGTAGATTTCGTCTTCTTTTGTATTTTTCTGAAAAGTCTCTGCGGATGGCCCAGTTCACCGCAATTCCAACAGCGAAGTTTCTTTCTTCCGGTAAACACTTCACTTGCAATTCTTCGCATTGTCTCTTCCAGATCTTCAGAGTTTTCCTTTCTCTCAGCATCGATATTTCGCACTCGTGATTGGTTACGTGAAGCTTCTTTGGCAGCTTCATGCTCCAATGCATATGAGAGTGCGTCAATTAGAGTTTTTGGACGGGCCAATCGCAATGCTTGCTGAGTTTCGCTGTCCCGAACCCCGTAAATGAATGATTGAGTGGCCAGGCACTCCAAAACGCTATCAGGAGCCGTAGGATGTGCGAGATGAACCAAACGAGCTATGTCCACTTCAAATTCTTGAAGGCTTTCTTTTGAACTCTGATACCGGTTCCTCAGTTGCGTCTGGTACACCTGCTCCAGATGCGCATTTCCATACCGCATATCCAATCGCTTGACTAGCTGGTCGTAGTCCTCTTGTTCTTCTTCTTTCAGCGTTTGCAGGATGTCGATAGCTTCCCCGCGCAACGAGACAGTCAACGCCGTAGCCTTCTCTTCGGGCGTCCAATTATTCGCTTTTGCGGCCGCTTCAAATTGTTTTAAATAATTTGGCCACGAAGATTTCCCATCAAATTCCGGAGTTTTTATGTGCATTTTTGAAGTAGTATTAGGTTTTACTACTTTTCTTCCTTCTATTAGACTTTGCTCAGCCACACCAGAATTCGGAATTGACGACGATGTAATTTTAGTGATTTTTTCTCGTAATTCTTCTATCTTCCTGTCACACTTTTCTTCTAAATTCTTCAGGTCTTCTTCAGTTTTTCTAGAATTTTCTTCTAATTTTTGTTCTAATGTTCCTGTCAATTCTTCTTTTAATGTTCTAGAATTTTCTGCCAATTCTTCTTTTAATGTTCGAGAATTTTCTGCCATCTCCTGTTTTAATTCTTCTTTTAGTGTTCTAGAACTTTCCTCTGATTTTCTAGAACTTTCCTCCAACTTTTGTTCTAATGTTCTAGAACTTTCTTCAGATTTTCTAGAACTTTCTACTAAATTTGCTATCTGTTTATCAATGTCGGATAGGTCAAATAAGTAATCGTCAGCATTTTCACCAGCAGCGGTTAATGCTTCCCGCAGACGAGATTGTAGGACGCTTTTCAGTCCTGTCGTATCTAATTCCCGTTCTTCCAGTTCTCTCTCGAGATCACTTACTTTTAATTCAACTAATTTTAACTGTTTAGTCGCCATTTTATTTATTTTTATTTATTTACACTTCACAGTTTAGCAACCCCCCACCTGACACCAATTGTAACGTTTTTATTTATATGGGTGAAGTGTAAAGCATAGACAATTATTATTAACTAAAAGAATACGTTTATTAAACGGTAAATAAATATTATAAATATAATTAAAAGATTATAAAAGTAACTAACACTATGATGAACAAATATTAACACTAATTTAAAGACTAAGATTATTATAAGACAATTAAACACTAGGATTATTTATTTAAACAATTAACACAACTCTTTATGTCACTAATTTATGTTTATTTATGTTCACTTGTCGACTGTTCTTTATATCACTAACTATTCACTACACTTATTTATATCAGACTTCTGCGCTCGTTGCTTGTATATTACAGAGTGTCTTCGCTGGCTTTCGCGGTGGGTTATATACCTGGCGGAATTATTTCTAGACTCTTCTGGACAAGTTCTAGAGGTAAACAACATGAACAATAGATAACCTCACTGCGACCTTATCCTAACCAGTTCGAACGTGTGACTCTGTGACGCGTAGTAGCGCGGCGGCGGCGGCCGCGGGGGTTACATTACAGTACACTGTATGTACGAAATGGATTAATTTTAAATTACAGTATATAGATACTATTTAAAAAAAAATCATGTAATGTATTTACTGCAATGTAATTAAACAATAACTAAATAGTGAAATGTTTCGATATTAAGGTGTTTCTAGATGTTCAATAATGTTGCATGATATTTAACATTGTAATGTTACTGATCGTCTATAAGATATGATTGGACAATATATTGTGTCAATCAAAAATATATTGTTATTGTACAATATGTGGAATACTGGTATATCTGCATGTAATATTGAACAATATTTTGACATGGAAGTACCTACCTACCAATTTTAACGCTCGATGCATTAGTAATTGAAACAAGTGTGAATTTTAAAAATTGGCTGTGATTCGTAAATAATTAACATAATTATTGTACAATTTATTGTACTATATTGGGACTGCATTCATATTATTGCACAATAATATGAACTTCTAAGAACCTGATAGTAATATAACAAAGTGGAATTTTGGGATATTTTATCTTGGGGTGGGGGGTAAAATTTGATATCTGTCTTTGCGGTTAGCCGAGGCACGCAGACGGTGGCGGATTTCCTATTAGACTAAGTAGGCTGAAGCCTACGGCGGCAAATTTTCGACGTATACTTAATTTCGACTTTGAGGCTTTTATAAATTTTTATTTAGACGGGAATAGTATATTATGTTATTAGGAGTAGAAAACGGTACTACTCCGAATGACATATACTATTTTTTCTTCAAGTGTTTCAAAGAAAATTTTGCGGATTTTTTCTATGTTTTGTTGGAATTGTTTTAGTTGTAGAGTTCGCAATTTCTGCCATAGATGGCTGTGTACATTACAAAACACAAACGATGCAACTGTCAAATAACAATTTTCAATATGGTGAACCTGTGGCGACTCCTGCCGCCAGCGGTGAACTAAGAAGCTTACATTTTTTACTAGTACAATAATGAACAACATTTTTGTACTAGTAAAATAATGAATCAGTAGCGAAAAATTCTCATAGTGCAAACCACGTGTAATTTGTGCGAAACAAAGGAGTTTTTCTTATTCTGGAATACTGAGAAGAAAAATACATCAACTTCATCACCATCAACAAAAAAGGTAGAGCCCTCTATGGGAGTACACGCTCCTTATTCTCACTTAAAACCTCACCTTCACATTATTATAACCTCATATCCAAAACAAACAATATAAAACTAACACTAACTGCCATCTCTAAACTAATAGTTTAAAACACCAAGCACCTCCTGAGTACAGGGGCGCTTCAAACAAAAACAAACCAAACTAAACATGAATCCGACTTCTAGCAACAACAAAAACAATACGCAAATAAACTTTACAAATATGAACAAACAGTTGCCTACACCAATAATGCAAACCGCCACAAACTCTTTCTCAGATATTGTAAAAAAACCCATCATTGACACTTTCCCGAAAAAAGAACAGGCAATCATCATGAATGCAGTAGATACTCTAAAAATAAAAGACTATATCATTTGTATAGGTAATATCATAGGTTCAAAAAATGTATTGTTCGCATCAAAAATTTCAAAAAACAGGATATGTATTTACGTACAAACAAAAGCCATGGTAGATGAAATAGTAACAAACCATAACACAAAAGAAATAAACGGAAACCAAATAAATGTCCGTCGTATGATATCACCAGCAAAAAGAATAATTCTATCTAACGTCTGCCCTTCCATCCCTCATAATGTCATTGAAGAAACACTGAAAAATATAGGTTTACGCTTAGTATCACCAATATCGTTTCTAAGAGTTGGAATGCAAGAAACTGAGTACTCCCATGTACTGAGTTTCCGGCGACAAGTCTACATACCTACTAACACTAATGAAGAAATGCAATTCCCATCATCTATAACAATTAATCATGAAGAAACTGAATACAGAATATTCTTAAATGAAGAAACAACACTATGCTACATCTGTAAAAAACCGGGACACACAAGTAATCATTGTGAAGAAGCCAACGATACAGAAAATTCACAGAAACTTAATGAAACCCAAAGCAATATAACAAACAAAACCCCAAACTACAGAAACATAAGCACGCCAACAAACAAACAACTTGCAGTCCATCTAGAATCTTTCTTAAACAAAAACACAATAACTAACAAACGACCTGCTCCTGAATCAGACACTTCATCAACAACAGAAACAAATCAATCCAATAACACGCCACCAAGCACACTCTCCACACAAATAAACCAAGAGACCTCCACAGTGAACCCAAACGTAACATTCATAAAACCCACATTAAAGAAACCAAGAGCACAAAGTCCTGGAGAACCACTAAACATTTCCCTAGAACCAGTTGAAAAAGAGATGAGGACAAACCCAAATAAATACATAGTATCCTTCGAAGAATTAAAAAAATTCTTAGAAGACGGATTTGTGTTGAATTGTGGATAACCGTCTTTCTCACGCATAGACACAACACACAATTTGAAATAACTACAGATACTTTTTATTCTGAACTATATTGAAATTTATAAATACAATCTTATAAGCGGTACATCAAAATGTGTAATAGATCAAAAAACAATGAAACAGAGAAAATCAATAATTATGATGTTGGCAGCTAATTTAAGTAGTTGACGACAGATGGCGCTGATGACAGCGTCAACGCATGGACATCTGGCGCCGGCGTCGGACACGAGTCGTAGAGCGCGGGAAATACGAATTCAAATCGCCAACACTCCCCCTCGAATCGTGTTCGGTTTTTATTCACTGCTGATCTTCTGCATTCCCGCCTTCTCGGCACACTCGAAATGTTTCTTTCTCTGAAGCCCCTTCGTCAGGAAATCAGCCACCATGTCTCCTGTTGGAACATGCTTTATCTTGATTCTTTCATCGCGCAATGCCTCACGTATATAATGATACTTGATATCAATATGCTTGCTTCTCTGATGAAAAATAGGATTCTCCGCTAGATTTATCGCTCCAAGGTTGTCTCCGTATATCGTCACGTCGCTCAAGCTGTGGAACCCCAGCTCCAACAGGAAGCGTTGTAAAAATATAGCCTCCTTCGCACCTTCAGTTAACGCCATGTACTCCGCCTCACATGTAGACAGAGCCACCGTCGATTGTTTCTTCGACTCCCAAGTCACGGCGCAGCCACCTAGCAGAAAAATAAATCCACAGTGAGAGTGACGATCCAGACGGCAATTTCCCCAATCTGAATCCACAAATCCCGTTAATGGCTTCCGTATAGCGCGATATGTGAGTGCAATATTCCTTGTACCCTTTAAATACCTCAGGACTCTCTTCGCCGCTCTCCAATGCAATTCGCTGAAACTATTGTTGAACTGCCCAAGACGGCTGACAGCAAAAGCTATATCTGGTCTCGTTGATGAAGCAATGTACGTCAGACACCCCACGAGCTCTCGGTATGGTAGATCGAGTTTATCGCTCGTAGATGTAACATCAACGTGCAACTGGCAGCTGGGATCAAATGGAGAACATACGGGATTGCATTCCTCCATGTTAAATCGTTTCAGTAGTTCGTTTATGTAACCTGCTTGGCTCAGCGTGGTCGTATCATTCTTGCGATGAAAGTCAATTCCCAGACACTCACGTACCTCTCCGAGAATCCTGATTGCAAAATGTTGTGAGATGAAATTAGTGAATTTTTCGATATCTTCTATGTTTCGTGAAGCTATCAGAACATCGTCTACGTATACAACCACTAGCGTGGCATTCTCCCCCTGACCAAGACGATAAAAACACGGATCGGCGTTCGTAGCAACAGCTCCATACTCTCGCAGTACCTTGTCGAACTTTTTGTACCAGCTTCTACCGGCTTGTCGTAATCCATACAAGGCTTTTTGAAGCTTACAAACCTTTTTGCCATAATTCAACTCACTCAGCATCTTCCTCGCCTTTTCCCGAACAGCAACTTCATTTGTGACTTTGATGATGTCCTCTAACAACTTCTCCAGATTCTTGGGTGGTTCCATCAGTACGTCTTCTTCTAAGTTGCCGTTGAGATACGGAACTGTGACGTCCAGTTGGTGGATCTTCATGTTGAAGCAAGTTGCCAAGCTGGTCATCAATCGAATGGATCCGAGTCGCGCAACCGGCGCGAATGTTTCGTTGAAATGGACTCCAGGTTTTTGGTTGAACCCCTGAGCCACGAGTCGAGCTTTACGACGTTGAATAGAGCCGTCGGTGTTCACCTTGTTTCGCAGAACCATTCTGCATCCAATTACGGTGCATTCTTCCGGACGATCAACTAGGCTCCAAGTGTTGTTCTTCAATATTGAAGTTAACTCTTCAATCATAGCATTCCACCACTCGCTGGCCTCTGTACTCGACATCGCTGTTCTCATCGGAACTTCCGATAAATATGCGGTCTCTGCGCTGGAATATTCAGCTTCTTCGAGATGACGATGATACTTCAGTCGTGGTCGTCCTCTTCTCCCGGTTCTTATTATCCTAGGTCTTCCAGGCGCTCTTGCTTGGTTTTGGACGTTTTCGTTTATGATTTCTTCCGGGTCGACGCTCTGCTCTGCTGTGTCTTCTGTGTCGCCTTCGGTAATGTCTTCCAGGCGATCTTCAGGTTGATTGCCGATGTCGACGATTCGCTTTAACTCCATTTCGACGAATTCATCATTGCAGTACTGTTCATCTTCGCTTCCGTTGTTGCCATTGTTGTCTTCAGGATAGAAATCTTCGAACGCTTTCGGAGGCCGTGAAGTACTCACAAATTTCACATCCCTGGAAATTATAACCTTCTTTTCATCGGGTATCCATATCCTATACCCTTTCGAGCTATCTGAATATCCAACAAAAATTCCAGGAGTACTCCGCGAATCCAATTTTCCACGACCTGGTTCATTGCGTAAAACGAATACGCGGCTTCCAAATTCTTCCAAATGACTAACGTCGGGAACATGTCCGGAAAGAATTTCGAAAGGAGTCTTTCCCTGTAGCGAGCGTGTCGGACACCGATTCCGAATGTAGTTCGCTGTCTGTACCGCTTCGGCCCAAAAATACGGGGGAAGGCCTGATTGAAGCAGCAGGCATCGCGTCATTTCCACGATGGTTCGATTCCGTCGCTCAGCGATCCCATTCTGCTGCGGACTGTACGGAACGGTGAGCCTCCTGATGATACCACGTGATTTTAGGATCTCGTCGACGGTAGCATTCACGAACTCTCGTCCATTGTCCGAATGAAGGCACTTGACGCGCCTACCAGTCTGGTTCTCCATCATGGTGATGTAGCTTCGGAGCGCTTCTGGAACATCTGACTTCGATTTGAGAAAGTAGACTTCGCCATACCTGGAACAATCATCAGTGAATTGCAGAATAAACTTAGCTCCTCCAAGAGAAGCCACTCTTGTAGGCCCACACAAGTCGGTGTGCACCAGATCTAATAACCCGGTTGACCTAAATGATTTTAAGGGAAACGGGTTTCTGGCCATTTTCCCTAACAAACAGGTGCTGCATTCGATATTTTTAGGATGATCTAGTTTTATTCCCACTATTCGCCCTTGGCGAACCGCTTCCTTCAAATCCTTTACGTTCAAATGCCCGAATTTACGATGCCAATTTTCTAGTGAAGAACTCGCATCGCTGAGATGTGCTCCTCCGAGGATGGCTGCCTCGTTGGTCGATTCTTCGATCACGTACAGACCATTTTTCTCATTCGCGATCAGCTTCACATCGCCTTCCTGATCTAAGACGGTCGCCTTGCCCTTGCTGAACATCACGTTCAATCCGTGCTTCGTGATCTTGCTGACAGATAGCAGATTCATACGTAGATCGGGGACGAATTGTGTATCTTCCAGATGTATAAGTTTCTGCTCTCCAAACACGTCTGCATGTAATCGAGCTGTACCTATTCCCCTGATCTCTGTTTTCTCTTTGTTAGCAAGGTTCAATTTTTCATTTATTGCATTCATTGTATTGTTAAAATTGCATACCTCGTTAGTGAAGTGAGATGTCGCCCCGCTGTCCAGACACCACTTACTTGTTTTATCAGCTCCAATTAAGAGTGCTTCTGAGGTCACCATTGTTGTGTCTGGTGCGGCTAATATACCTTGCTGATTTTTCTTGGCGCTTCTGCATTCATTGGCTTTGTGGCCAATTTTCTTGCACTTGTGGCATTTGTACTTGAACGTCCCGTCGGAGTCTCGATTGGGCGTCTTTGGTTTCTTCCAAAATCTTTTTCCTTGCTTGCCGGCGTACATGGCATTCGATGACGCGTGACTCGCTGAGCTCTTGCGGGCATCAGCTTCTTCCGTAATCTTCACTCGAAGTACTTCTAACGTCGGCAACGCGTCGCGCGATTCAATTGCGCATCGAAAATTATCGAAGTCACTTGAGAGACTGATCAGTAACATAGTTGTGAGTAAATCTTCATCAATAACAACTCCTATTTCATTTATCTTATCGAGTGTATCAAAGAAAAGTCGAAGATGTTCACGCGTGTCGCTTCCCGAAGACATCTTCAGTGTTGTTAATTGTCGTAAAAGAGCTGCTTTTCGCGCTGGTCCTTTTGACTGATACACGCTTTCAAGCTTCAGCCACATGTCACGGGACGTAGCGCACCCCTTTACTTGCTTCAACTCACTTGAACTAATTGCAAGTATGATATCTGATCTTGCTTTCGCATCGTTTTGTTCCCAAGTTCTGGCCGTTGCTCGAGATGTTTCATCGCTTATCTCGGGTTTCACGTTTACGCCATTTACGTATTGCCACATATCGTTCCTGACGAGTAGTGCTTCCATAAACAGCTTCCAAGTATCGTAGTTTTCACTGTTCAATGCTTCTATTCTCGTCACTTGTTGAGCCATGTCTATAAATATTTTGTCGCGTACACACACAAGTTTGATAATCGGCTTCACACACAAAGAGAGAAACAAACGTGACTGTCAAATGCGATACGGTTAGTTGTTCTGGGCCTCATAACCTGTTGAATTGTGGATAACCGTCTTTCTCACGCATAGACACAACACACAATTTGAAATAACTACAGATACTTTTTATTCTGAACTATATTGAAATTTATAAATACAATCTTATAAGCGGTACATCAAAATGTGTAATAGATCAAAAAACAATGAAACAGAGAAAATCAATAATTATGATGTTGGCAGCTAATTTAAGTAGTTGACGACAGATGGCGCTGATGACAGCGTCAACGCATGGACATCTGGCGCCGGCGTCGGACACGAGTCGTAGAGCGCGGGAAATACGAATTCAAATCGCCAACAATTTGGTATACCAAACCAAATACACATCGCTAGACAATTCACCACAGACATCGACAAATTTATTGAAATGCTAACATCTCTGTATCCACTACTAAAAAACAGGGGATTAAAAACACGCTTTACCAAAACACAAAACACTCTTATAAAACAACTTAAAGCAGAACGCGACGAAAACATATATTCAAGCCAAGAATCTCTGTCAGAATGCTAATCCAGTGGAATTGTAACGGACTCCTCGCCCACAAGGACGAACTACAAAAAATAATAGCGGACTAGACTCCAGCATACCTTTGCATTCAAGAAAGTAGACTGAAAGAAACACAAAACATCAATATAAAAGACTACATTATATATAGAAAAGACCGAACAACACATCTTAATGCCAGCGGGGGTGTAGCTACAATCATAAATGCAAAAAACCCTTCAAGCGAAATACCACTGAACACCAACCTAGAAGCATTGGCAGTCAAAACAACAACACCACACAACATCACGATATGCAACATCTACATCCCACCTGACCAAACCATACAAGAAAAAGAAATAGAAAATATCATCAACCAGCTACCAACCCCTTACTTAATTACCGGAGATTTCAACTCACATAACATCATATGGGGATCAAATAACACCGACAACAAGGGGAAAACAGTAGAAAAGATTATAAACAATAACAACCTCATACTACTCAATGATGGATCACCCACACACTTTTGTAAAAGAACAGGATCATTTTCAGCCATCGATTTAACACTATGTACACCTACCATAGCAGCTGATTGCACATGGCACACTGTTCCATGCCTATTCAACTCAGATCATTACCCAATTTTAATTAAATCCATATCATACCAACCAGACCTAAACATGCATCCAATCTATGCCAAATGGAAAATAGATAACACAAGGTGGGAAGACTTCACAGCAAATATGGAAATGCAAAATTTCAAATCAGACAAAAACATCAACAAATCAGTAGAAATTTTTACAAACAACATCATAAAGGCTGCGAACAACACTTTTGGAGAAAGAAAAATAAATATAATATAGAAGACAGTACCATGGTGGAACGAAGAGTGCAAAATAGCAATAAAAAAGAATAAAAAGGCACTCTACAGATATAGGAAGAATAACTCCACTGACAACTTCATAAATCTAAAAAGGACACAAGCAATACTGCGCAGAATAATCCAAAAGAGCAAAAAAGAATCATGGAGACAATACGTAACAACAATGACCACACAAACAGAGCCACAAAAATATGGGAGAAAATAAGGAAAATAAAAAACGGTAAGCCCAATCATCAAACAAACGCCATAATAAACAACAACACAACAATTTCAGACCCGCAAGAAATAGCTAACACATTTGCAACACATTTTGAAGGAAACTCATCCGAAAAACACTACACAGCAAATTTTCTAACGCATAAACAAGCTGCAGAAACTGAACCAATAAATATCGAAAACATGCAAAACGACCCACTGAATATGCCGTTTCAAATTCACGAACTGAGTACGACGATAAAAGATATTAAATATTAAAGGAGGAAGTAGTCCTGGGCCAGACTCAATCCCCTTTGAATTTATCAAACACCTACCTGACACAACGCTTCAACAATTGCTAGATATATACAACAACATATTGCAACAAGGAAATTATCCAGAAACATGGAAACAAGTGACAGTAGTACCTATCCTGAAACCTAGCAAATCAAAAACGAATCCATCCAGTTACAGACCCATTGCACTATCAAATACACTAGGAAAAATACTCCAAAAAATGATAAGTAAAAGAATAATGTGCTACCTAGAAAAACATCAACTACTCACAAACCAACAGAACGGCTTTAGAAACGGACACTCAACTATGGACAACATAATGTCATTAACATCAGAAATCCAAGAAACATTTAAAAGAAAACATCACCTAATAGCAATATTCTTAGACATAGAAAAAGCTTATGATATGACATGGAAATACCATATACTAAAATCTCTAAAAGAACTAAACATCGACGGAAACATCCTTCTACTTATAAAGAACTTTCTGGAAAACAGAAAATTCAAAGTAAAGACAAACGGCAAGCTATCTGACACGAAAACGCAGCACAATGGAGTACCCCAAGGAAAAATTCTTAGTGTAATGCTTTTCCTTGTAGCAATTAACAAAATATCAGAACACATACCTACAAACGTAACGATATCACTCTTCGCTGACGACGTTGTAATATATTGCCACGGAAAAAACACACAAAGCATCAGCACACAATTACAACAAGCATTAAGAAACATAGAAAAATGGGCCTCAACCACGGGTTTTAATTTCTCTAGCCAAAAAACAAATGCAATCCACTTCTGTCGTCTTCGAAACCCGCTTGTACACCCACGACTAATATTTAACAACAATAACATCATATATGTAAATACAAAAAAAATCTTAGGAGTAACATTAGATTACAAATTAACCTGGTTACCACATCTAACAGAACTAAAGAAAGATTGTTTCCAAAGACTCAACATCTTAAAAATATTGGGAAATACCACTTGGGGAGCACAAAAAGAAGAACTACTTATTATTTACAAATCATTAATAAGATCCAAAATCGATTATGGTAGCGTAGCATACCAAACTGCACATCCAAGAAAATTAAAAATTCTTGATCCTATCCACAACGCAGCAATCCGCATAGCGACCGGAGCATTCAGATCGAGCCCCATCATGAGCATCCTATACGAAGCCGGTGAACCATCACTACATACACGACGAAAACAAGTGACGGCAACTTTCCTCACAAAAATTGCAACGCAACCAACAAACCCAATATTTAACCAATTCTTTAAACTGAAAAATAATATAACTTTGTACTAAATTCAACACCACTACAAAAAATATCCTACCCACTATTCCAAAAAATCAACCTGACCCACTTTCAAATATCACAAAGAAAAACCCACAATAACTATCCATGGTTGAACGAAAATCCCAAAACAATAATCACACTGACACAATACCCAAAAGAAACCACTCCCACAGAGCTCTACCACAAGAGATTCTTGGAACTTATAAACGAGCACCCAGACCACACAATCATATACACGGACGGTTCACAAAAAAATGACAAGACGGGAGCGAGCATAGTCACAACAGACACAACATTCAAACACAGACTACCTGATAACACCACAAACTACACAGCAGAAGCATTCAGCATACAAAAAGCCACAGAGTACGCAATAGAAAATGAACACGACAAATACATAATATGCACTGACTCCCTAAGTGTACTACAAAGTATACTTAATCCCTACAACAACAACAACCAAATCCAAAATATACAAGACAACGCGAACGAAGCAACCCAGCAAGGTAAAGAAATAAAATTCATGTGGATCCCATCCCACATAGGAATAAAAGGGAATGAAAAAGCGGATACAGCGGCAAAAGAAGCATGCTCAATACAAACGCCCACGAATATATCCATACCAGCCAACGACATAAAGCACAAAATTAAACAAGCCATAACCCAAGATTGGAAAACTCAATGGGAAGCAACAACAAACAATAAGCTTCGTCAAGTAAAAGATGACCCATCCAACTGGCCATCCCTAGATACCCGCAAACATCAGGTCGTCATAACGAGGCTTCGAAATAGGTCACACTCGTTATACCCACGAACATCTCATGCAACGCTTGGACCCAAAACAGTGCGACACTTGTAATACGCCCATCACAGTCGAACACATACTTACACAATGCACAAAATACACAACACAAAGGCACAAACACAACCTACCAGACACCCTAAACAACAACACATCACACAATGTAATACAATACCTAAAAGACATTGAATTACTTAATAAAATATAATATATGTGTATTATCAAAAAAATAGAATGTACTACTTATATATACTAAACCATTACTGTTTGTAAAAAAATTGTACCCGAGTGCTAGTGATTCGAATTATCGAAGCACCCGAAAATAATACAAATAAAAAAAAATAATAAAAAAATAATGAATATCTTCTATAGTGTGTGTACAGTAGCATAATATGAATATTATAATACCCTTGACGAAAAACTTTATTTCTCTCGGCTGAATACCCTATGCCAGTGGTGCCCAACCTTTTTTTCCGCGGGCCGGATTCAACATGACATAGAATTTCGCGGGCCGGATTCTTTATAATTGTATATTTTAGCGGCACCTTTGATTAAAAAACGCAAAATTTTCAATGAATTCACGAATATTTTTGTGCTGATTCATTTTTTCAAAATATTCGTAAATTTAATGAAATGTTGCGTTTTTTTATCAACGGTGCGGCTAAGATATACAATCCTCTTAAATCACATGTTAGATCAGGGAGATCGAAGTTTAAGACGTTAAGATCTCTTTTTTATTTTTTATAAGGATATCCACATGTTTTTTTTAACCAACTTGAAATTTGAATACATTTAAAAGACTGCTGATACCTGTATTAAACGAAATCATTGGGTTAAAAATTTTAAAAAATCTGTACTAACGATTTAGTAATGTGAAGTCTGATGTTGCTTTTCAGAAACTAATTTTTCAACATTTGGTTCAAGTTGAGTAACGTTAATCCTTAATAATGAAGGTGATTATCTGAAAGCCGAGTGCGAGACGCTGGTTTGGCTTTTTTTAAAGTAGAAAATGTTTGTTTACAAATGTACGTACTTGCAAACGCTGTCGTCATTTTCTTTCCAAGTTTCCTCAAATTCGGATAAGAGTCTAACGCTGCATAAAAATCTGGTAAAGCTTTCTCACGAAAAGTATCTTGTAATGGTGTTTGGCATTGTAATTCTATTAGTTCTAATTGTATATTTTAAAATAAAATTTCATGTTTTTTTATATGTTCTTTAGAAAAATCAATATTTGCAATATTTAAAAAAAAAAAAAAATACCCGGTAAATGGCCACTACTTTACCTATATCCGAGTAGGAGCTCGCGGGCCGGATTGAGCTTCTTCGCGGGCCGGGTCCGGCCCGCGGGCCGTAGGTTGGGCAACACTGCCCTATGCTGTTTGCACGCGCCCGTGTGCACATGTGCTCATGGACCACCCATGTTGCGGGTGCGATACGTTAATTAAAATTAAAATTCTATGATTCTATCTACCATAAGCGCTCGTCCACGTACGTGTCTAAACCAGAAGATTTCTTGGCGATTTGTACTTCTTAGTTGATCAGTGGATCAAGCCTTGATTAAGGAATGGTGAATTCGGCCGTTTGTTCCTTTATTTTAGAAGTGTTTAAGTTTTGAAATATTTTCAATTTATTTATGAATATTTCAAATTTTCCACATGTAACTCCGTACTACATATTTTATAATTCTTGTTTTAGAAAATATATACTCACAATGGCAGATGGAAGAAATTATTAGGCGGCTGGCAATACAAAAAGATTGCAGATGAAAAATTAAGAAAACAGAAGGAAGTACTGAAGAAAATAAAAAAATTGCGACCTTTTTTTCAAAAGCAGGATCATATGTTTCTAAACCATTAGAAGCAATAAATATAGATGGTCAGAGTACATGCATGAGCAACACATCAGTTACCAGTATAGAGCAAATATAAAATATTTGCTATAATGATGATAGTAATGAACATGAAATTCCTTTAAAAAAAGTTCAGGCATAATTTTAGACCCGGAAAATATTGATAACATCAATCACAATGAACAAGAAGAACATTTCTCTTTCAAATTTGAAAAAGATCCAACTAAATGGGTACTAAGCGACGAGCTAATCATTTATATAGCTAAAAACGGTTTCCATAATAATATGGAATGTTGCTTTGAGAATTCAAAGCGAGTTTACGCTGACCAGATCCGATATTTCTGCCCTACAATTTGCAACAGGAAATTGAAAAATGTTAATAGAAATTGGATAACTTATTCCAAATTCTCTGGAAGGATTTTCTGCGGACCTTGTCGTCTTTTCAGCAAAGATTCGCAATTTTCTAACAAAGGATTCAATGATTGGAAGAATGTAAACAAATGTGTTGAGCAACATGAGATCATTTCAACATAAGAATTCGATAATAACTTTAAAAACAAGAGGTCCAAATCAAAACAATTTATGTAATTTATTGAGCAAAGAAATTGATGAAAAAGTTCGCCATTGGATCGAAGTGTGAAGATAAGTAGTAGCCGTTGTTAAAAAATTAATGAGTCGTAGTCTTCCTTTAAGAGGATCTGACGAAATATTAGGTTACAGTCGAAATGGAAATTTTCTAATGTCGATTGAACTACTCTCCGAATTCGATCCATTTCATAATAAGCATTTGAGAAAGTATGGCAAGCCAGGATGTGGCAAAACCAACTATTTGTCTTCAACAATTTATGAAGAAATTGTTGCCCTCATGGGCCAGAAAACCCGAGAAATAATTATTACCAAAATACAGGCAGCTAAATATTACTCGATAATTGTTGACTCCACTCCTAACATCTCCCACATTGATCAGCTGTCCCTTGTTATATGTACAGGACTGTGGAACACCAAATGAAAAGTTTCTCTCTTTCATTCCCAACGTCGGCCATAAATTGGAAGAATTGGCTAAATCCTAATAGAAACTCTCGTAAATTATCAAATAAATCTAAATGATTGTCGTGGTCAATCCTACGACATTGCATCAAACATGCCGGGAACATATTCTGGTCGTCAAGTCAGATTTAAAAATGATAACAAATTTGCTGAATATGTACCATATGCGTCATTCATTAAACTTGGTTGGTATTTCTACTGCGAATTCTTGTCTTGAAGCAACCTCGTATTTTATGCTATTGCAAGAATTGTTCAACTTTTTCTCAGCATCTACTACACGATGGGAAAAATTACATAGTGAATTTTGTTCAGCGAAGATGAGAACACCAAAAAGTCTTTCTTCTACCAGATGGTCAAGTAGAGATGACTCGTGCAGAAGTCTACTAATATCCTGGCTCTCGATTATAGAGAAAATGTTGAGTCTGAAAAGAATATTACACGTGTAGAAAAACCTGTTAAAATATGAAACTGCATTTATGACTGTGGTTTGCAATAGCATTCTAAATAGGATGAACGCAGTAAGTAAAAAATTGCAAAGCGAAGATGCAGATATTGCTGTAGCAATCGATCTTTACCAATCATTAATTGCGTACATGTCATCTATGCGCAATGATTTCGATATATATGAGGAAAAGGCAGAATCTTTAACTAATTTGAACTATTCTGCGGAAGATGTTGGTCCTAATATAAAACAGCAATTTAATTAAAACTCCGACGAAGTAACTTGGAATGCACGCGATAAATTCCGCATTGCTACATATCTGAATATTATCGATCATCTTATCTCTGAGTTGAAGCGAAGACAAACGGCTTATTCTAATATTTATAATGTTTTTAAAATTCTCTTTGAAAGCTGCACACTAAATAGTGAAGATATAAACAGATACGCATTAGAATTATCTCAACACTGCCGGAACGATATTAAAATTTATTTCGATGAATAATTTGCACATCTTAAACAGTATTTGCAATTAGATAATAATAATGAGATTAATATATACATATATATATATATATATATATATATATATATATATATATATATATATATATATATATATATATATATAACACCAAAGCCAACCATCGCCATTATTTTCTTTATTATTATAGTTACAAAAAAAAAAAAATAGAATAAAATTGTAGGAGACCAAGGGGGACATCCCATTAGAGAAGAAAATATTTTTTAAACCAGTGGTTCTCAAGTTACAACATAAAGTTATATTTTTTCAAATGGGATTATACATATTTTTTATGCCTATTCGATAGCGTGTTTTTTTCTGAATTTAACCATGGGATTATTTTATGTCTTTCCATAACAAAAATATTGAGAAAAACTCAATTGATATTTAAATAAATTTTATTTTTATAATTATTTTTCAGTAGGCTATGAATGAAAAACAGTTGAGCTTAAAATAAAATGAAACAAATATTTGTTAAAAACATTATAAAGAGTGTTCTATTAGATTTCTATCCTAAATAATTCAAATTGACAAATAGCAATTTTTGTTTTTCATACATAGCCCACTGAAAAATGTATATAAAAATCAAATTTATTTAAATTCCAATCGCATTATTCTCAATATTTTTATTATGTAAGGATATAAAACTAATACATGGTTGAATTCACACAAAAATACGCTGTCGAATAGGCATAGAAAATATGTATAATCCTATTTGAAAAAATGTAACTCTGTGTTGCAACTTGAGAACCACTGGTTTAAAAAACTATTTTCTTCTATAATGGGATGTCCCCCTTGGGCTCCTATAACTTTGTTTTATAGTATTTTTTTGTAACTATTATAATAAAGAAAGTAATGGCGGTGGTCGGTTTTGGTGTTACAGCCTGTATATATATATAGATTTATATTTCGGAGGGGGCCCAGATTGTACAAAAAAATCTTAAAGTACAGATATATATTGAAACTTTTTATTTATATGGGTGAAGTGTAAAAATAAGAGAAATAATATTAATTAAAATAATACGTTTATTAAACGATAAATAATACGATAAATATTAAAATGGTAATAAAAATAACTGATTAAATAATTATAAACGCTAATTTAAGACTACAAATATTATTAAATACTTAAACACTAAGATTATTTATTTAAACATTTATATCACTATATTTATTTATATAACTACATTTATTTATGTTAATAACTCGTTGAATGGTTATTTGTATCACCGCCTGTTCATTGCTCGTTGCTTCTATATATCAGACTATATCTCCGCTGTCGTTCGGACGGTATTTATACAGCCCAGTGTCCTTTTGGAACCTTTCGACGCCACAATGATGCCGAATACAATAGATGTAGGTCAACGGTGTAATAACACGTCTGAACGCGTATGGGTTATTCCGGCGCCGAGATTACGTCATCGCTCGGGCATATTCTGTCAGTAGCGGCGCCCGGATACTCTTTAGTCAGTGGCGTACGTTACACTGCCCCTCCTTAAGACTGTTTCGTCCCGGAACAGTTCTTGATGACGAAATCTGCATGTATTACCTTTGGTACATTTGGAAGTCTTGAAGAAGTGACAGTCGATGGTCCGCTGGAGTTCTTCTTTCTGTCCGTTAGGGTTAACGCTGCAGACGAGAATTTCAATACCGGTATAGCGGAAGAGGATTTCTAACATGTTCCTAACAATCCTCCAATCCAAGCCATCTAGTCCACAGCCTAACTTCGGTACTGCTAGCTTCAAAATGTCATTCTCTAGCAGATGATCCTTCAAGTCACACAGCGAGCTCCATAGATTGCGATACGACGGCTTCTGGTACGAACGTGGTTTTGTAGGTAGTAGATATACCGCTGATGTTCTGTATTGCTATTCCTCAGTCGTAGCGTTTTCCCGACGGATCGACCTTGGTTGGCCAGTTTTTGTAGTCGTCAAAATTTCGTCTTAAAGACTGACACTATGCCGCGTGACATCTTTAAGTCTTCTGATACGCAGTGGCCGAGGGAATAATCCGAGGACACGGTAACAGGTCTCTATGTTCTTCTGTCGTCACGTCATACCGCGCCTTGTGATCGAAGGAATACTTTTCCATGATGTCTTCAAAAGTCGATTCCTGAGCTATGATCCGACGAACCGTTGCTCCATGATGGTCTTCATTGTTGTCACCAGTGAAAAGGGCTAGCCGATTGAAGTGTACTACTCTCGGCTTCCCAGTTGGTGTTTTTCTAATCCTGTATATCACGCCGTTTATTCTCTTAACGACCTCATATGGACCTTCCCAATTTCTTTGCAGCTTTGGTGATAAACCTCGACGCCTTTGTGGATTGTAAAGCCACACTAAATCCTTTGGTTGGAATCCACCTTTTTCTGCCTTGATGTCATACTGGTCCTTCATTCGGTCACTGGCAGCTTGAATGTTTGTGTGAACTTGTTCATGAATGTTGTCCATTCTTCTCCGTAAGTCCGTTACGTAATCTTCCCCGGCTAGATCTTCCCCAGGTTTACTCCTGAACACCAAGTCACATGGCAGGCGCAACTCACGCCTGAATAAAATGTTCGCAGGAGTTTGCCCTGTTGTTTCATGGACGGATGAACGATAAGCCATCAGGAACAGATGAAGATGTCGGTCCCAGATTCTTTTGTGGTTGGAGACTACCTTCGACAAGTATCGGTTGATCATTCTGTTCATTCGTTCAACCATGCCATCGGACTGCGGATGTAATGCAGTTGTCCTCGTTTTATTAGTTCCTAATATCTTACAGATATTTTGGAAAACGGCAGACTCGAAATTCCCTGGTCGGAGTGAAGTTCACATGATATACAAAACCGGAATACACACTCTTTAACTAATGTTTCGGCGCCCATGGTGGCTTCCTGGTTGGGTAATGGATAGGCTTCAACCCATTTGGTGAAGTAGTCCATGACAACCACGATGTATTTATTTCTGTCTTCGCTTTCTGGAAATAGTTCGGCCATGACAATTGTAATGCGCTCAAATGGACTGCCCACGTTGTATTGACGCATTGGAGCTCTTCAACGATTATGCGGACCGTTGCTTCCAGAGCAAACCACACAGTAAAATCACTGGCGAAATCTTTCTAATGTTTTGTTGACTCCAAAATAGCCACCTCTAGATTCGTCATGGATCTCTTTCAACACGTCTGGTATTCTATTCTTAGGAATAACCAAATGAGTTCTCTTCTCAGTTCCATCGGTATTTTCCACCAAACGCTTTAACAGGCCATCCTCAATCATCATTGAGTCCCAATGCGCCCAGTACAATTTTACACTCTGTGAGTGTGGTGCAAATTCTTCCCATCTTCGTTTTCTCTCTTCTGATTTCCATTCCAATCATATTTTCAAAGTCGGGTCATTTTCTTGGTCCTTGCGTAGTCCATCGGGTTGCCAACTATCGTCGACTACTGTTATTCTGTCAATGGTGGAATGTTTGTCTTCCAGTCGACTAACATATTTGCCTCCATTTTGGTATGGCCTTCTGAACAATGCATCGATATTACTTCCCTTTCTTTCTAGTTCCTTTCTCTGTCCCTCTGTGTGACTTCCAGGCGTCTTAAGTCTTCTTGAAGGCATCGCCACTGCTTCCCTTTTTTTCAATGTCCTTTGTCTTTCGTGCTGCATAGCATCCGTTTTCTTTTGCGGTTACTTAAGTCTCTGCGGATGATCTAGTTCACCATTTTTCCAACCGCAGAGTTTCTTTCTTTCAGCAAACACTTTACTTGCAATTCGTCGTAATCTTTCATCTTGCGTTTGATTTCATGAAACTTGTGTTTTTATATGCATTGTTGAGGTAGTATCTGGTTTTACTACTTTCCTTCTTTCCAATGTACTTGCCTTTGCTATACCGGAATTCTAAATTGACGACGACGTGATTTTAGTGAATTTTTCTCGTATTTCTCCAATCTTCTTGTCATACTCATCTTTTAAATTCTTCAGGGCTTCTTCGGTTTTTTAGAATTCTCCTCTAATTTTTCTTCTAAACTTCTAGAATTTTCTTCTAAATTTCTAGAATTTTCTTCTGCTTTTCTAGAACTTTCTGCCTTTTCCTGTTTCAATTATTCTTTTAATAAATTACAAGCCACGTTTAGCTCCACTAGTATACGAACATCTGAGTCAGCTTTTTTAAATGCCATCGTCAGAAGTCGGTCAGCACAACAAGTAACCACAGACGCGTTTCGCACTTATTGGTGCTCATCAGTGTGGTGTAACCTGTGGTCTCTGTTCGGTCCACAATGAGTGGACTCCTGGCCAGATACTTCTGACGATGGCATTTAAAAAAGCTGACTCAGATGTTTGTATACTAGTGGAGCTAAACGTGGCTTTGTAATTTATTTTATATATTTGCTTCAAATTAGAAATTCGCAATTTGCGTTTTGCGGTTTGACGGTAGTCAAAATATTTCTCGGTAGAGGGTTCTGATGGTACTAACATTACCTCTACAGGCCTTTTACCAATATAGATGATCTTAAGATCACCGCCAGCACAACGAGTCATTGTCTCTGGCCAGGAGTCCACTCATTGTGGACCGAACAGAGACCACAGGTTACACCACACTGATAAGCTCCAATAAGTGCGAAACGTGTCTGTGGTTACTTGTTGTGCTGACCGACTTCTGACGATGGCATTTAAAAAAGCTGACTCAGATGTTCGTATACTAGTGGAGCTAAACGTGGCTTTGTAATTTATTTTATATATTTGCTTCAAATTAGAAATTTGCAATTTCCTTTTATTCTTTTAATGTTCGAGAATTTTCTGCCAATTCTTCTTTTAATGTTCGAGAATTTTCTTCTAATTTATTTTCTAATGTTCTAGAATTTTCTTCGGCTTTTCTAGAACTTTCTGCCATTTCCTGTTTTAATTCTTCTTTTAATGTACTAGAAGTTTGTTCTAATTTCTGTTCAAATTTACCAAATTCGGATAGGTCAAATAAGTAATCTTCAGGATTTTCAATACAATCGATTAATGCTTGCCGCAGTGTTTCTTGAAGCACTGACTTCTTCCCTATTGTTTCTAAATCCCGTTCTTCCAGTTCTCTCTTGAGATCACTAACTTTTAAGTCACTTAATTTTATTTGTTTAGTCGCCATTTTATTTATTTTTATTTACACTTCACAGTTTATTGACAACCCGTACACCTGATACCAATTGTAACGTTTTATTTATATGGGTGAAGTGTAAAAATAAGAGAAATAATATTAATTAAAATAATACGTTTATAAAAAATAGCACTACAGGCCATGAAGGCCCATTGCTTTATTGACGATATTTCGCCATTTCACTCTGTCCATTGCTTTTGTTCTCCAGTCTTTGATTTTTAAAGTTTCTATGTCTTTCAGTATCGCATCTTTCTACCTCTCTCTTGGTCTTCCCCTATTTCTTCTTGTTGTTATGCCTCTCTCGGTGACTATTTTGGCAGTCCTATCCTCTGGCATTCTCACTATATGTCCAAACCATCTTAGTCTTTGCGCTTTCACTGTTTCCACTATACCCGGTTCACCGAACAAGTTAATTGTTTCCTCGTTTGTCCTTCGTACCCACATTTCCCCGACCTTTTTACCACCGAAAATTTTTCTGAGCACTTTCCTTTCCCACACTTCTAATTTCATTTGGTTTACTTTGTTTAGCGTCCACATTTCACATCCGTATATCACCGTTGGTCTAATAACCGATTTGTAGGCTTTAATTTTTACACCTCTCGATACATTTTTATTTGTTAACAATTTTAAAAGAGAGCCTACACTTCTAGATCCCTTCGCCAGCCTCTCCAGCACCTCTTCAAAATTAAACGTCATTCCTCCCTCTGTCCTAATTGTCAGATATTTTCTTCCTTCAAGATGACCTCCTCTCAAAACCATGTATTTAGTTTTCCTTTCATTCACACTTAGCCCAACATCTTTAGCTTTAGTGATGATCTTTTAGACCACAAGTTCCACTTCTCTTTTATTTCGTGTTATTATTGCAATGTCATCTGCATAGGCTAATATTTGATGTCTATGATGGTATATTGATCCTTTTGTATGTAAACCGCATTCCCTAATTACATTGAACAATATTGGTGACAGAGGGTCGCCTTGTCTTAGGCCTTTATTTACTCTGAAGTTGTTTGATATTATACCGTCCACTGCTACTTTACATGTTGCGTTCATATGCGTCATTTTAATCAATTTTATTAGCTTCTCTGAGATGTTAAAATATTGAAGTACATTGTATAATTTATTTTGAATAATTGAATTATAAGCTTGCTTAGTCTATGAAAAGACAGTGTACTGCCAAGTTGTGCTCGTAACTGTTTTCCATTAGCTGTTTTAAAGTATGAATTTGATCACTTGTCGATCTATTTTTCCTGAATCCAGCTTGGTAGTCTCCCAAAATATTTTCTGCCTCTTCTTTCAGCCAATTGCATAGTAATATTGCTAATATTTTGTACACCGTATCGAGCAGTGCAATACCTATGTAATTCTCGCAAGCTGTTTTGTCTCCTATATTGTGAATGGGATGAATTAGAGAATGCGTCCATCCTTCAGGCATTTTCTCCTGATCCCACACAATTTTTTATTAAGTCATATACTTCTTGTATTAGTTTTTCTCCCCCATCTTTAATCAGTTCAATTGATATTCCATTTTCTCCTGGGATCTTTCCATTCTTTATATTGTGTATTATATTGACTACCTCCTCCTATAATATATAATATATAATATATAATATATAATATATAATATATAATATATAATATATAATATATAATATATAATATATAATATATAATATATAATATATAATATATAATATATAATATATAATATATAATATATAATATATAATATATAATATATAATATATAATATATAATATATAATATATAATATATAATATATAATATATAATATATAATATATAATATATAATATATAATATATAATATATAATATATAATATATAATATATAATATATAATATATAATATATAATATATAATATATAATATATAATATATAATATATAATATATAATATATAATATATAATATATAATATATAATATATAATATATAATATATAATATATAATATATAATATATAATATATAATATATAATATATAATATATAATATATAATATATAATATATAATATATAATATATAATATATAATATATAATATATAATATATAATATATAATATATAATATATAATATATAATATATAATATATAATATATAATATATAATATATAATATATAATATATAATATATAATATATAATATATAATATATAATATATAATATATAATATATAATATATAATATATAATATATAATATATAATATATAATATATAATATATAATATATAATATATAATATATAATATATAATATATAATATATAATATATAATATATAATATATAATATATAATATATAATATATAATATATAATATATAATATATAATATATAATATATAATATATAATATATAATATATAATATATAATATATAATATATAATATATAATATATAATATATAATATATAATATATAATATATAATATATAATATATAATATATAATATATAATATATAATATATAATATATAATATATAATATATAATATATAATATATAATATATAATATATAATATATAATATATAATATATAATATATAATATATAATATATAATATATAATATATAATATATAATATATAATATATAATATATAATATATAATATATAATATATAATATATAATATATAATATATAATATATAATATATAATATATAATATATAATATATAATATATAATATATAATATATAATATATAATATATAATATATAATATATAATATATAATATATAATATATAATATATAATATATAATATATAATATATAATATATAATATATAATATATAATATATAATATATAATATATAATATATAATATATAATATATAATATATAATATATAATATATAATATATAATATATAATATATAATATATAATATATAATATATAATATATAATATATAATATATAATATATAATATATAATATATAATATATAATATATAATATATAATATATAATATATAATATATAATATATAATATATAATATATAATATATAATATATAATATATAATATATAATATATAATATATAATATATAATATATAATATATAATATATAATATATAATATATAATATATAATATATAATATATAATATATAATATATAATATATAATATATAATATATAATATATAATATATAATATATAATATATAATATATAATATATAATATATAATATATAATATATAATATATAATATTATAAATATATAATATATTAATATATAATATATAATATATAATATATAATATATATTAAATAATATATATTATATAATATATAATATATAATATATAATATAATTATAATATATAATATATAATATATAATATATAATATATAATATATAATATATAATATATAATATATAATATATAATATATAAATAATATATATAATATATAAATATATAATATATAATATATAATATATATATATAATATAT
>OX596278.1:25090867-25222358 GCA_951394225.1 Harpalus rufipes | reverse complement strand
ATTAATATATAATTAATATATAATATATAATATATAATATATAATATATAATATATAATATATAATATTATAATATATAATATATAATATATAATATATAATATATAATATATAATATATAATATATAATATATAATATATAATATATAATATATAATATATAATATATAATATATAATATATAATTATATAATATATAATATATAATATATAATATATAATATATAATATATAATATATAATATATAATATATAATATATAATATATAATATATAATATATAAATATATAATATATAATATACTATATAATATAATATATAATATATAATATATAATATATAATATATAATATATAATATATAATATATAATATATAATATATAATATATAATATATAATATATAATATATAATATATAATATATATATATAATATATAATATATAATATATAATATATAATATATAATATATAATATATAATATATAATATATAATATATAATATATAATATATAATATATAATATATAATATATAATATATAATATATAATATATAATATATAATATATAATATATAATATATAATATATAATATATAATATATAATATATAATATATAATATATAATATATAATATATAATATATAATATATAATATATAATATATAATATATAATATATAATATATAATATATAATATATAATATATAATATATAATATATAATATATAATATATAATATATAATATATAATATATAATATATAATATATAATATATAATATATAATATATAATATATAATATATAATATATAATATATAATATATAATATATAATATATAATATATAATATATAATATATAATATATAATATATAATATATAATATATAATATATAATATATAATATATAATATATAATATATAATATATAATATATAATATATAATATATAATATATAATATATAATATATAATATATAATATATAATATATAATATATAATATATAATATATAATATATAATATATAATATATAATATATAATATATAATATATAATATATAATATATAATATATAATATATAATATATAATATATAATATATAATATATAATATATAATATATAATATATAATATATAATATATAATATATAATATATAATATATAATATATAATATATAATATATAATATATAATATATAATATATAATATAATCTACATTTTTAAATAGAAAGGTATAGTTAATTCGTTTAGAACTGAAATATTAATGAAAGGTAAGAGGTACGATTTCCTGTAGGGGGTATAAATTGGAGACTCCAGATGATAGTTTTCCTTTTTTGCGTATTGCAAATTGGTGTATTTTATTTGGTTATGAAAATTTGTTAATCCATTTTTAATAGATTGTCTGATTTGTGCAAGTAACCTTGTTTTCACAATGTAAAGATTGCTCTCCAGATATTTTTCGTAGTGTTTCACAAAAATCAAGATATACTCTTGATCTTGTCTTGAAATCAATACAATATATATATATATATATATATATATATATATATATATATATATATATATATATTATGTCTCAAGACAAAACAAGAATGTATCAACAAGAATCAAGATTTCTTGTCAAGAAATATTGATTTCTTGACAATTAATTTAGTAAATCCGTATTTATAATTAAAATATAAAATTTTGTATCTCTGACTATGATATTAAATTTTCAGGTAAGTACCTCGTCCTCATAATTTAAACTTGTGCGTTAACAGATTATTTTATGAAATTTGTTTTTTAATACACTATTATTTTACTTGGCTGTGACCTGTCACTTCAATTATTAGTTTTGTTAATTTTATTCTGTCTACGTTTTTTAACGAATGTATCAAAATATGTTAGGTACCTTGCAATGCTTGCATTGAAATTGATGGTTATTGTTTGAGCAATTATTAATATGTATTAAAAAATGAATAAAATTATTTAAAAAAAATCAATGCTATGTAGAAGTTACAATAAACAAAACTAATAACTGACGTAATAAGTCAAAGTCAACTAAAATTAGGTAGATAATAATTACTCTTTGAAGAGCTTGTAGTTCGAAAACGGTACGTTTCCAGATATGTTTATGAATTAAAGTCAATCTAATTTATATACCCTATGAATTTATAGCATTAACATTCTGTATATGTTAGAACCTCACTGAGGCTGTCCTATGGGGAGTTTACACTATCTTTATTTTTAAAACTATTCAATATTATTGTAAAATATTTGATATCTAAAAGTTTTCCAATATGTCCGTTTCAACTAAAATACATACATACTTTCAAAGCAGTATGGCCCTTCCGGGTCTACCCGGAATTAATCCGTAACTCACTTATTATGCTATATTTTTTATTTTACTATTGAATCCAGCAAATAATTTTATATATAAAATAATAAAAACATTTTACTCATATGATCAACCATTTCCTGCGTAATTCAATTTTTTGATTTTTTTGCTCTAAAAACAGTCACTCTATTGGAATATGTAGGTAAATAAGAATGCGGACCTGGTGGCGAAATTTGAAACTAAAACAAAATAATTATTTTATTTTATTCGTATGCTTTTACAAAAGCGCGTACAGTTTATATGTTAGAAAGTAGATAATAGAACTAATATTTACAATTAAGTAGTGAAATATCCTCGGATATATCCCAATATGTCGTGAATAGGATCGATTTTCTATGTAATAACACTTTTATATAGAAATCTTTTATTTATACTATTATTATTTTTTTTGAAAAATGTAAGATGAATATCAATATTTAATAATACTAAATACTATATAGGTACATGATCATTTGGTTTGTGATGTATACAGTTTATATTATAAGTTTCTATTCGTATATCTAAATGCATCATTATAAAATAAAATAAAAAAAGTTATTTAATGCCTATTGCCTTTATTAAAAAAAAGTATAACAATATATGTATTGACAAACTGGCGTTTAGACTGTTAATTAAAACCCCGGAGTCCCCAAATTACACGGTCCGTCCCTGCGCGATGCGACAAAACATAGTAACATTTAAAAAGGGCCAATGGCAGACGCCAACGCTACACTTGAGCGTTCGGATTGGATAAAGCTATAGAGAATGGGGTTCCCCTAAAACGTCAAGAAATATCAAGAAATCTTGAAGCAAGACAAGAAATACGTCGCCAATAAATGAGCAAGACAAGAAAATTTTATTTTCTTGTCTTGAAAATCAAGACAAGGCAAGAAATGATCACCAAGACACGATTTCTGGTCTTGATGAAACACTAATTTTTCGGTTTCGTATTCATTTTTTAGGTTTTTATAGTGTTCATTGTAGGAGGATTTTTTAAAAAAATTTGTAGGTTATTTTATCGCAGAATATTTTCATATTTCAGATTTCTTCGATATCACTTTTTTGTTCCATACTGAGTTTCCCATACGTTATGATAGCCTAGTTTGGACAATAAAGATTTAAGTTATGTTAACCATTTATATTTTGGTTTATTGTATTCCAATGAGACTAATACAAGGAGTCGTTCTGTAATGTTGTGTGCTCATCTCGAATTTTCCATAGTGTTCACTTTATTCCACCAGGAGAGCGCAATTTTAAGTATGTGTTTCATGCCTGTTTCTGCTCTCAGTATGTACCCAGGTGTGTTCCGTGGACATTGTAGTATTGTTTTTATAAAGTTTGCTTGTATTATTTGGGCTTTATACAAAAATAGAAGACCCCATATCTCTGACCCGTACAACCCTGTACCAAATTAAGATTTTCCCGTCAGTATATTTATTTTTCTATTTAGATGCCTTAATGGTCCATAAACGAACTAAAAACATAGCCTGTAAAGAGTACAAAGGAATACGAGGAAGAAAAATACTCCAAAAGGAACGGGCTAGATTATCGAATTTATCTTAATATGTATGTAAATTTATTATTGAATTAAATTTAATTGGACGTTTATAATACTGGTCCTAAGTACAGCTTTACTATCAAAACATTTTTTTTTATATTGAAAGGGACACGAAATTTTTCAAAATTTAAGCCACTCGATACGTAATAAACTACTTGACGTCTATCAACGACGATTGTCATGCATAGCCTACTAATTGATTAATTTTTTATTTTGTCAAAATTAAATATTATAATGGTTTTTATTATTATTTCGTCAAATTTGAATAAAATATTGTATAAACCACGTGAGTTAAGAATGTTTATTCACTCAAAGAATTTAATCCACTCGCCCTACGGGCTCATGAATAAACGTTATCTAAACTCACTTGGTGTATATTATTGACAAATTTTGGTTTCACGAATTTTTTTTTTTTAATGCATGTAAAAACAGTCGGCTCTCAAGTACCATGTACTATTTACTTACGTGAAGCAAAGTTTAGAAAATGGTTGAGCATAATGAAAAGTGAATATCGAATTAAGTTTTTTTTCTATTACCATATAAATGTTGGATATTTTCTTTATTTTATACTGTTAATTTTATATATTCACACAGTGGTAGATAATAAGCGAGCTCCGCACCATGGAATATTGTACCTATAGAGAATTCCGGACTGGACAATTTGAATTTAATAATTTTTCTCCAATACATGAACTGGTTATACGTCATTTTACATCTTTTAGGATGTGTCGGGTAGTATATTGAGAGAGGTGTTATTTTGAACCGCTTCAGAAATATTTGGCGGGGTGCACTCCATGGATGCAATCACATTCAACGTTGCCCATTTTTGAGGGAATACTGCAATCTGCGATGTACCGCAAAAAAACGAATTGATAGGAAAAATAACCAATTGCCAGAGAGTAAACACAAGCCTACTAAAAAGTGAAACAAAAGTTTAAATTTTATAACAAAGTTTGTAATAATACATGATTGAATGATATTGTTTATTTTCGTGACTACGTGAATGTATGGAATCTGTCACGCATATGGACGTGGGAAATAATATAATTTTCGTTATTCACAACAAACAACCAACAAGTTTTAATAAGGATATAATATATATATAAAAGTTGCAAATGTGGCTACTTCCGGTTGTCCAATTACAACCAAAATCTAATCACGTCTGCCAAAACGTGCTTATTCATTAGAAACTCACTATCGAATTTTTTGACCAAAAACAATACCTTCCATACCTAAAGGTGACGGAAGGTAAAAATATACACTGCTCATAACAATTAAAGGGTCAATTTCTTTTTTGTTGATAACTTTTGTTCCAATATAACTAGAATACCCGAATCGACAATTTAAGTTGGTTTCTATAATGTTTGCACATATAAACATGTTTTTTTTATTTATTTTAGTTATGTCATATACTTATTTTGTAAACAAAAGTAATTGTACTCAATGAAAATTTATTGGCTTTATTTTTATTCAAATATTCTACATGGCTATGTGAACATTTAATTTAAATTCATTAATTAAAAAAAAACTCGTTCAACAAGTTACAATTAAATGTCTGTTTATTTTCACATAGCCGCCTAGAAAATTTGAATAAAAATAATTTCTGTTATTTTTCAATTCTTATTTTTCTCGAAATTTTTCATATTTTGTTATACAAACTTTTACCTCGCTCTCTTTAATAAAGTAATTGAAAAAGTAATTACAATTACAATGCAAAAGTAATTAGTATTTTAATTATATTTCTCTAGCAGTAATTATTTTTTAAAGTAATTTGAGTATATTTTGGTTAAAGTAATTGTACTCAATTACCTTTTGAAAGTAATTTGCCAGCTCTGGTCCCAACTTGGGTTCAATTGAAATATATATCAGAGGTTCGGTTCTAGGTTTGAGTTCGCTAAAATGTTACGATTTTGTTCCGGTTTTGGTTCGGATCCGATGCCCTGACAGAAACTGAAGTAGCATTATTTGAAACTATATTTTTGCTTCAAAAAGGGCGAACACAGAAGTATATAGCTCGACGTCTAGGAATTTCTCAAGCCATTATCTGAAGGGCACGGAAGAGATACCAGAGCAGGAGACGTATTGCGCAAGGTCGAGGAAGGGCAACAACTGCCAATTAACACTTCAAGCCTCATATAAGAACAACTCAAGAGCTAAAAAGTTCTCTTGTGCAACTGGTAACAGAATATCTGATCAGACTGCACAAAGTAGAGTTCGTAAGTGACATTTATCTCCCAGGAATCCTGTTAAAGTACTTTAATTAACTAGGAACCATAAAAGAGTTCGAATTCTGTTTGCTCACTAACCTCGACGATGGCAACTGAGACACTAGGGGGCTAACAACTTACTTACTTACTTAATCCTAAAGCCTTTCTACCTTGCGGTGTAAGGCTGTATTAATCATTCTTCTTCTTGATCTTCTGTCGGTGTTCTTTTCCAGATACTGCGCCAGGCTGTCCTATCTTCCATCAAAGGCTTTGCTTCGTTCCATTTGAGACCTCTGACTTCTATAGCTGTTTTGACTTCCTCATCACAAGTTTTTATTGGTCTCCCGCGTTTCCTTTTCTCTGTACGCCTGGCTTCGTACACTCTTTTGGTTATTCTTTTTTCTGTCATTCTTTGTAAATGTCCTTTCCATCTTAGCTGTCCTTCCTGCATTATATCTTTGACTGGTTTTGTGCCGAGATTTGTTCTGTATACTTCATTTCGGATGCGATCGAGTTTCGTTTTTCCTTCTATTTTACGTAAAAATCTCATTTAAATATTACTTATTTTGCTCTGATGTTTTTTAGTTGTTGTCCATGATTCGCATCCGTATGTTAAGATAGGTACTGTTATCTTTTTGAAGACTTCTATTTTGGTCTGTTTGGGTATTTCTTTCTTTGACAAGAATTTAGTTTTTAGAGCATTGAACAGTCTTCCTCCTTTGTTTACTCGTTCTATAATTTCTTGGTCTATGCTTCCGTTTTCCTGTATCACTGCGCCGAGATATTTGAAAGTGCTGACTTGTTCAATGTCCTTTTGTCCTATTTTTATCTCATGTATGCTTTGACTACTGCTTATTATCATTGTTTTTGTTTTTTTTTATTTATTTATTCTCATATTCCACTTCATTAGTTCTTCATTCATTATATTGATGTTGTGCTGTAGGTCTTTTGCGTTTTCTGCTATGAGCACCATATCGTCTGCGTAACAAAGTTCAAATATATTAATCATTTCCATTTTCCAATATCCGACTTTGTAAGGTCTCATTTTTGTTTTTATCTCTTTCATTATTTCATCCAAATATATGTTGAAGAGTAGTGGACTTAGTATGCATCCTTGTTTTAATCCCTGGTGTGTTTCGAATGTTTGTGAAGCATTGTTTCGTACTCTGACGTAGTTCTTGTTGTCTTGGTATAATATTTTAATGTTTTGTATAGTACATTCATCTATTCCCCTTTTGTGTGAGACACTAGGGGGCTAACTAAAATGATTAAAAATAAAGATTTAAGGTATCTGTAAATTAAATGACCTTTGAATTGTTTCGAGCAGTGTATATTATTTCAAATCAAAACATTGTCGGGCGTTTGGAGATATTCACAAAATCGTTAATTTTTGCTTGAAAAAATATTTAGGGACACAAAAACATGCGTGAGGAGATAGCTTTTCATGATATTCATGTGTGGACGTGTTGTTGAAGACTAGTTTTCAAATCAAGAAAGATTTTATTTTTCCAAAACTGCCATGAAAAGTTCATATTTACGACAACTTTGAACATGAGAAATGATACTTTTTTTAGTCTACAGAACGCAAATGATTTTTGCATACATGATTCAAAAGTCTTTCCATCCTGCAATTTTTTTGTATTTAATGTCCCAATTAAGTAATTATATCCAATAATCCAGCTTATATACATTTTACACACAGGGTGGTGACCGGCATGGCCAAATATAGGCCTGTAACATGTAAAATCATACTTACAAAATTCTTAATTTTCTAATATTAACATATTTTAATTTAAGCCGTTGGTAACCGAGTAAAACCTTGTTCCTCATTAATTTGGCTTCGTGAGTTTTGGAAATATTATGATTGGTAATCTAGCCCAATTCCTTTAGGAGTATTTTTCTTCCTCGTATTCCTTTGTACTCTTTACAGGCTATCTTCTTTCTCATTTTCTACTTTTCAGCTTCTTTCTGCTCATGAATTGGTAAGATTAAAAGTTTATTTAAAAAATATATTAATGTAAGTACCTACTTGCAATATTTTTGTTAGACTTATGTATAAGATAATTTTTCGGTTTTTTTTTTTACGTTATTATAGTGACCGTATATTATATTAATTGGCATTTTCTTAATAGTCGTGCTTAGGTATTTTGGAAATTTCCAGTATCATTTTACATTTAGCTTCATTGTAAATACAAATAATAGGTGCGTTCAATGGAGCTAGCAAATCTAGCAAATACTTACTTAGCATTTGCTATCTGCTAAAGCGTGCATTGAACGATCTGCTTGTTTTGCTATGATCGAACTGTCAGATGACTGTCAGTCAATGAGGTTACGAAAATTGAAAACTTTCAAATATTAATTTTTTGCATAGAATATAACACTGATGTAGTGTCAGATAAATAATAAATAGAAAATAAACTCTCAATGGTATTAATTACATGCATAATTTAATTTTAGTATGATATTCCACACAAGTGAAATCAAGTACAAATATTTTGTTATTTTTACGTATTTCATTAATTTTCATTGAAAATATATTCAAATATTACAAATGATATTTGAATTTGTGCGCCATATTTTTACATGCAGCAACACAAGCGAGAAAATAGTCGCTTGCTTTGCTTACTTAGCAAAACGAGCAAATGCTAAGTTAGCAAGCCGTTCAGTACATTTTACTTCTGCTTTGCTCGATTTGCTAGATTCATTGAACGCACCTTATGTGAGTGTATAATATAAAATAAAGTTTATTATAATAATAACGTACAATGTGTTTTATTTGTGTTCTAACTTTTTTTATATAAATTGTGGAACATTTTCTTCATATGAATAGATAATCATCTCGTCTTCAAAATGATGGTTAAAATACTTTTGATACACTTTCCTCTAGATCCTGGATGTCTCTGTCCTGCAATCATTTATAAACTTTATTGAATATAAATACTAATAAATTTATATCTGTGTTATTAATAGTATGAAAATTTGTATACTAATGTACCTTATATATAATAAAAACATATAATTGATATTTACAAATTGTTATGCACATTCAAATCAAATATGAATAATTCATATTTATCATATGACGCTGTATATGTATATAAAACCATAATTTTTTTTTACTTACGCAATCTATTAGTGCTCCCAATAACTATTAATCTACTCTGATTTAATAAATATTTTCATTTACTATTTGAACTCCGGAGTGTACTTTTTAAATTGTGAGCGCGCGAAGTATGACTCCCGCCAACTTCGTGGGCTATATTTGTACGTTATGAAAATGTACGGGCGATATATGTACATTAGGAATTCGTATAAGACAAGAAATGTACACGGCAGTATTTGTACGTTATGAAAATGTACAAGGCAAGATTTGTATAGGGCTATATATGTACATTATGAAAAAATGTGTGTTCCCGCACGTAGTTTTTATAGTGGAAAATAGATAATAGAACTAATATTTACAATTAATTAAACTATTATCCAATATGTGCTGTAAAACTGTCCCAAGAAAAAACAAAACTGTGAACATAACCTAACAACTCATAACTAAAGTATTTAAAATGAAAAATAATTAATAAAACATGATACAAGCCAATATACTCTACCTAAAATAATAATAAACACTGAGAGAAAAGTCAAAATACAAGAAGAATCAGAGAAAAACTATTGACAGCAATGATACGCTTATGGAAGTTACACAATGTGCTCCCACGGACCAATAATCTAAAGTGCAAGTTTGTTGAAGGTTGAAGGTTTGACGTTGGTACACAACTACTAATGAAATATCCCAATATTGTTTTGAAATGTAGTGAATTGATATTAAATTTTATGGCATATTTTTATTGCAAATTAAACAAATGTAATAAAAAAATTAAATGAATGGGGACTTATACAATTCAAATCTTTCGGTGGCCATCTAGTGTGCAAAAAAGTGATTAATAATTAGTTATGTAGTGAGCAAGATTTAACTCTAAGTTTAACTTTTATCACGTGATACACTACATGTTCCCACGTGATCACAACAACTGCTTTTTGAAAAGAGAGATAATTAATAACAGGCACTATACCTCAGACCAAACATAAATTTATATTTGGTCTGAGCACTACACAAAATAACTTAACCAAATTTTGCTGACTAAATAATAAATGACGAGAAACGGAATCAACAAATTAGAAAAAAATTCAATTTTATCCTGTATCACGAAAAGTGAAATATATGTAGAAATTTTTGCTTTACAACATCCATTTGAAACTTTTTGTCTAAAATAATTAGGGGAGTAATGCGCACGGAAAAACTGATTTCCCATGTTAAACGCCTATGTTTCATTTTCCGTGATACATCTGTATATTTATATAAATAAATATGTAATACGTGTATATAAAGGACGTTATACGAAATATACAGGTGTCCGGGATAACTTGTTCAACATGGGGATCTCGAGAACTATAAGAGATACGAGGTCAGTTAAATTAGACCAAAGTTGCCCCAATAGGGGTCCATTTTAGTGGTTTTCCGTTTGTTCTGAAAAAATACATAGGTCACTCGATATCGGCAAAAATGTAAATTTTTCCATTTTTATTTTTTTACTTGTAACTTTTTTTATGTGAATTCAAACTAAATTTTAACTTGCACTTTCCAGAGGCACTTACGAGGAATTCATAGGCGCCCTCATAAAAATTTATCTCGGACCATTTTCAAGAAATTCATATTAACTTTCAATTTTCATATGGAGCGCAGAGTTGTGATACCATTAAATAGGCATTTTTTCTCTCTTTTCAACAATATAAAACACGTACTATATTTTTTAAATTATGTAAGAATATACAAAATTAATGATATTTTGCAACTTTGTCAAGTATTTATTCGAGGAGGCTATGGGAAACAATGAAATATTTTGTTTTCAGTTCTCTTAATTGTCAATGTACAACAAATACTTTATTGCTGTGTTCATTGTACTCAAACTTTAATATTATCACTGTTAATATTACTTATTTTCTTACCAGCCCGGTCCCCTGATTTAACACCATTAGATTTTTTTATTTGGGAGTATATGAAAGAAAAAATATGTGTTGGAACTTATAATAGACCCCCTAAAAGAAGCCATTTCAATCGAATTTCCTCCTTGGATGATAAAACGAGCTAAAATATATAATCAGAGAAATGGCGAATTAATTGTGGGGCAAAATTTATTTTAAAAGTAATTTCATCGTATTTTAATTTTCCGTTCTTTACTTTACATTATGTACTATAAAATGATTTTGATTTAGTTTTATTTTAGTAGTATAGGGTTGTAATTCCTGTATTTTTTTAGAAAATGATTACAAATTGAAAACTTTTATAAGTTATTAAATAATAATTATTGTATTGTTTTAGAATGATAACATTTATTTTATAAAATTAAAAATAAAACATTTGATTTCATTGTTTTCCATATCCTCCTTGAATAAAATACATGAAAAAGTTGTAAAATATTAATTTTGTACAAGTGTTTTATATCGTTGAAAAGAGAAAAACAAATCCTATTTATCACAGCCTACTCTGAGCTCCATATGAAAATTGAAAGTTAATATGAATTTCTCGAAAATGCTATGAGATATTTTTTTGAGGACGCCTATGAATTCCTCGTACACAAGTTCCTCTAGAAAGTGCAAGTTAAAATTTAGTTTAAAATCACATAAAAAAGTTAAAAGCAAAAAACGAAAATGGAAAAATTTACATTTTTGCCCATATCTAATGACCTATGCATTTTTTCATAACAAACAAAATACCCGCTAGAATGGACCCCTAATAGGGCAACTTTGGTCTAATTTAACCGACCTCGTATCTTTTATAGTTCTTAAGATCCCATGCTGAACAAGTTATCCTGGACACTCTGTATAAATAAAAGTTATTGTCCTTTAAACAGTGCCATTTCATTGTTGTAATTTCTTACATTTTCCGATTTGTCAATTTGCTTACGGGATAAAATAAAGACAACAAATACGCTTTACTAAATGGCTACAGCATTTCTAATATATTAACCCTAACCTTACAAAGAAAGCACATGTCTTGTTGAGTTGGGATATGTCATGTCAAAACCAGCCCATTGAAGTGGGTGCATCCGGCTCCAATGTTTTGGAAAGCGCTCCCTCCATATTTACTTAAATCCTATAGTCAATAATGAATTTTCATCTGTGAAGTTAAATTTTTTAGCGGGGAGCGCTACCAACATAAGTGATAGAAAACATGTTTCATAAGGCATGTTACCTCACTCGTCCTTTGTAAAACTCGCCGAGAGGACTCGTATGTTAATAGATTGCTTTATGAAACTTATTTTTCAATGTACTATTATTTGCTCATTCGTTAGGGAATTTAATTCTGAATTAAACGATATAATATTTTCATACTCTCAAATTATGATTTTTTGAAAAAGAAATGAATATTTTCTTCTGTAACTTGATAATAAATATCAACCATGATGTCAACGAGCATAACATATTCATTTATTTCTTTCATGGCATTCTAATTCTATGTAAATAAATTAACATGTATTTATTTTTTCCATTCGTCGCACAATAATTATTACAGTCATATTTTAATCAAATTAATTTAAAACTTGATATGTATTTTTTTTTTAAATCGCAATGTGGGGATGTGAAAATAACATTGAATTCAGAATTAAATTCTCTAACGAATGAGCAAATAAAACATACAGGTGTCACAGCCTGGGTTGTGCGTCTACGCGTAATCTATGATAGATTACTTACATTCGTAAACAATTCGTAAACAATGATGTCAAATAAAGACAATTCGTAGGAATACAAAAAGTGTTACCATCTAAAAATACATCTTTAAATGCCATTATTTGATTTTAACCTTTTGATATAACCTTTTTAAAACATATTTGACTAATAATTATTTCGTTAATAAATAATACTGTTCATTTATTAAAACATTGGTCCTATGAAACTCATCCACTGAAATAAAATGTAAATTAATCAATATTATAGTCTACAGGCGCGTAGACAATATACAAATTTTTATCACGTAAATAATATCATTGTCTACGCGTAGACAATTACGTAGATTGCGTAACATAGATTACAGGCACAATCCTGGTAACAGCTAAACGAGCTACCTCAAATAATTTTTATATTATTAAAGTTACAGTAAAATACTGTAAGACAATCTTTTAGAAGACCGAGGGGGACATCCTAATAGATAAGAAAATATTTTTTTAAACCAGTGGTTCTCAAGTTACAGGTTTTCAGTAGGCTATGTAAAACAATTGAGTTTAAATCAAAACGAAACATAAGTGCTCGCATAGGTGTTTGTTAATAACCTCGTTAATAACTTTATAAATTGTGTTATATTTGATTTCCATCCTAAATAAATCAAATTGACAGAATGTAGTTTTTTGTTTTTCATACATAGCCTACTAAAAAATAACTATAAAAATCAAATTTATTTAAATTTCAACTGGATCTTTCTCAATATTTTTGTTATGTTAGAATATAAAATAATTACATGGTTGAATTCAAAAAAGTACTCTATCGAATGGGCCTAAAAAATAAATACCATCCCATTTAAAAAATTATAACTTTGTGTTGTAAAATTATGTTTTACGAAAAAAAAATAGTATCAATTTACCGGCAATATCAATTTATATTATCTATCTACGAGTATTTAGATGCAGAATTTAAATCTTCATAACTTTTATTTGAAGTCTTTGTGCATAAAATAATTAGATAATGTTTGCACAAAGAAAAACTGATTTCTCATATTAAAACGCCTATGGTTCACTTTTCGATTTACATTCTGTACATTTTTCATGTATGCAAAATGATGTCAACGACATAACATTTAAAATGAATATTAGTTCAAAACAGACGACGAAAAAAAATATGTGTTGAACATGGCAATAAATAAAAATTCAAAGCTTAAATTTAAAAAACCCGGCTTCGTCTTGTCTATATTTGCTTTGTTCATATACTATGTATTAGGAAGTGTCATATTTATTTTTTTAATGTATTTTAATGAAGTCGAAAAACTAATAAAGATGTATTGGTTTGACATACTCCCATGCAAAAAAAAATCTGTTGTGGTTAGTACAATTTCTCTCGCCATTTTCATTTTATGTTACATAAGTATCGTATTTAACATTTAGCCCATGGATATATTTCAAAAATTTTACCCGGTCTTCGGTGTTATCGAAGTTGCACTGATTAGTATATTAAAAGAAAATGCAATATCAGATTCTTCTTAGTTTGTGCTTAAAAATGTTAATTTATAAGGGCACCAAATTTGCTTTTTTGCCCGGTTCAATATTTTATGTTGCGCCGCCCCTGCTGTCAATCATATTTCACTATCACGACCATGCGTCAAACAAAAAATTAGAACGAGGCGGAACCTTCAATCATTCTGGATCACTCTGTACATTTTATTGCACGAAAATTTCACGAGCTGTACCGTGAAATATATCATGTAGCTTTTTTAATAAAATCTTATCTGTTTTGTTTTATTGTAGTATATTTGGTAAAAAGGGTAGCATAACATTCTTTGTATATTTCATACTTTAAAAGTGCGCTTAAGTTTAGAAACAGCATGCAATTGCCCTGTAAATTGGTAACCAGGGTTGCCAGATTATTTTAAAGCAATGTCACCAATTTCGGAACTAATAGTCGCCCAAAGTAACCAACTGCATTAAAATAACAGTAGCCCAATCAAGGCGCCCAATTTTAAATATTTTTGTACAGCTGGCGTGCGAAGTTGAGTCTGGAATTGCGCATACTTTGGCTTATAAATGAATCACCTTTCCATTTTTACCAATTTTAGAGGTAGACGGAGTCTTTTCCTCGTTATAACAATAGCATATTATAATTACTACTACATTTCGACCTATCCAAGTACGAATTTTAGGTTCTGTGCATTCAAGGTCAGCCTGAACAATGCGCGGCAGCTATAAATATTTTTTGATATCTATTATGAAATATATAAAACCACAACCAATCAGTTAAAGTCTTATTTAGAATAATAATAAATTATAGATTTATTGCTTAAGCACAGAAAAAAATGTATAACCAGTTGCAGTGTAGAATATAATCCGCTTTTAAATATGTTTTGATAAGTTTTGGCGTTTATCGCCCAAATTAATGAATTTTTAAAAATCGGTAGCCCAAATCAGTCACCTGTCGCCGATTGTAAATATTTGTTGCAAAAATATGTTTTTTGTAGCCCAATTGGCGATAAATCGCCCAATCTGGCAACACTGTTGGTAACAGTAATTTCCATGGTCTGGTGACTGGTGGCAGCACCAAGTTGGAATAATGTACGAGGGCCCCTGCCCTGTCGCTCTTAGTGTAAAAATGACGACACAACAGGCAACCAACAATAATTAATTCGTGTAGTGAAGTGATCAAACGCCCATCGAAATTAATCAAAGAATAAAGTGCAGTATACTGATGCATGACTGTCATTGTAGGAAGTATACGATGGACTAGGAGGTTGCAAGATGGCATAGTTCTGGTTCTGAAAATTTGAGCATGGTGCCAGTGGATCCGCCATTATTTTACACTACTACCCTGCCCTCGTGCAGCGTTCCGGCTTCCGTTTCACCTGTTGACTACTCTTCAAACCATGCTTGTCACTGTTGCGCTGACAATAGGTGCGTTCAATGAAGCTAGCAAATCGAGCAAATGCTTACTTAGCATTTGCTATCTGCTAGAGCGTGCATTGAACGATCTGCTTGTTTTGCTACGATCGAACTGTCAGATGACTGTCAGTCAGTGAGGTTACGAAAATTGAAAACTTTCAAATATTGAATTTTTGCATAGAATAGAACACTGATATATTGAATGCAGTGTCAGATAAATAATAAATAGAAAATAAACTCTCAATGGTATTAATTACATGCATAATTTTATTTTATTAGGATATTCCACGCAAGTAAACTCAAGTACAAATATTTTATGTTACTTTTACGTAATCATTAATTTTCATTGAAAATATATTCAAATATTACAAATGATATTTGAATTTGTGCGCCATATTTTTACATGCAGCAAAACAAGCGAGAAAATAGTCGCTTGCTTTGCTTACTTAGCAAAACGCGCAAATGCTAAGTTAGCAAGCCGTTCAGTACATTATACTTCCGCTTTGCTCGATTTGCTAGCTTCATTGAACGCACCTATTCTAGTTGTGTTTCTAAATTTTAGCACACTTTTAAGGTATATATTTGACTCTTCCTCGCAGAAGTGCCAGTGGCATATCTTCACTTTTCATATTTGTGAATGTTGCTAATCTTATTCGTAATATATGTATGTACAGAGTGATTAAAAAGTTTTAAAACAGAAAATATATCATAAAAATACAGAAGAAATTTTATTTAAACTTTAGTTTTTGAGAAAAATAGATCCCATAAAATTCAAGATTTAATTAATGAAAAATATTTCTTTTTTTTAACTTGTTTAAGATCATGAAATGTCAATTTATTCAAAAGGTAAAATTTATTTGTGTAAAAAGTTTAGTAAATACGAGCACAAATAATAAAAATAACTATAACATACGAGTATGTATACATTTGTATTTATAGATTAGTAAACTTTTCTTTTCTATAGGCATTAGTTCCATTTAATTTACAGAGCCGGGGTTGCACTGATTATTCTTTATAATGACTTTCTATCGTTTTAGGAGGCATCTGCGATTACTTTTTCATCACCAGCCTAATAAAAATAAGGGCTGAGCAAGAGAATCCGTAACATAAATGGTTTTTCTTTTTTCAAACATTGTCCCGTAAAACTTTGCCTATAACGGTGATTTATACGTACAATTTTAGAAAATAATTTTCTGAATGTCATAATATTTAAATACCTGCCTTGTAGAGACCAAGTAAACTTAATTTGAAGACGTGGTTGCAGATTTTTTACAACATTCGTTGATTGGTTACTGAAGTATGGTGGTGGAATTTTTTTATTCTTGAACTTTGATATATTTTTTGACATTATTTAAAAGACGTCTCAAAATTAAAGATAATGTGATAAAATTCACCGTTTACGATATACTAATTTTAAACAAATTATTTCGTCATATTACTAGTTTTTTTAAGAAGAAAATTTTAAATTAATTGTTAATAAAAGTTTTATTAACAATAAAACTTATTAATTAACATAAGCTACATATAACTAATGTAAACAAACTATAGAAATGTAATTCATTGATAAAGCCTCTATTTATAATTAATCATTATTTATCTATAAAGACATTAGTTTGAGTTTTATTTAAACTATTACATTTTAGTAGTTTCTTCAATTATTAACTATAGTTTATATTAATAATAAAATATATTTTGAAGGACTAAATTATTGCTCATTATAATAACAAATGTATTAAAAAATTGCTAATATATGACCCAAAAATATATTCAACTTCAAATATCTTGAAAACGGTGCATTTAATTTTTTAATTAAGTACTTTCTTTCATTAAAATTTGGGAAGCTTTCAAATACATATATGACGTAGTAAATCTACGAAGTTTCATAATTTTATCTGTAGTGTCTCCGTGACTACATGGTAAAAATTTGTCGGTTTCCTTACGAAACATCTTTTTTTTGTTCACTATTGCTATCTCGAGAACTATAAGAGCTACGAGGTCGGTTAAATTAGCAAACATTTTCTATTTTATAAGGCTATTTTAACGAGCATAAAATTATTTTTTAACCAGTGGATCACAAACTGTGGAAACCAACTTTGTTATTTTAAATAGAGCAATATATTTTTTATTTGCTTATTCGATAAAGAATTTTATTCTGAATTCAGTAATATATTTGCATATCCTTAACTGATATTTATTTTGAAAAAATGCATGTTTTGGTTTATATTAATTGTATTTTAATATAGCTAAAATACTTGTGCTATGACCTATACAAATGAATGTGGAAAACAATTACTTTGTAACAAAAAGTAACGAATATAAATTAACAAGTTCTGCTCAAATAGTCCCACATTTTCGGTCACAGCACTTTAAAATATGGATTCACCGCCACGGTGCCAGGATGTAAATGTAAGCCGTATTCTTTCGCTGGGTTGGATCAGATTCAACTGATCGTATGGATTAGATCAGATAAGGTCACGTGGATGCAGATGAATTTATTCGAAAGAACACAAGTATCTGTCAAAATCAGTCGGAAAAATGAATTTCAATTTTCTATAATTACCATTGTTTATTCTTGTTTAGATTTCTTTTAGAACTATTTAAAAATATCTTTCAGAACTCATTACTCGTTTAAAATGATACAACCTTTTTAGTTTTAGTTCTGTTTATTGTTATAAAAACTGACTTTTCGGCAGCATGAACTGCTGCCTTCTTCAGGGAACCTTAAAGGTTACTTCTTGTCCTGATTGACTTATAAAATATGACAGATTCTTCCGCCGCTTCCGCCATTTTTGAATCTTAAGTGATATGATCTTTCTAATCCAAGTTTTTGTTGGGATAGATGGCACTGATCTGAATTACTTAGTCTTGGGGTGGGGATACTAATCAGAATTCGAAAGAACATGCAATTAACTGATCCATGGATCTGATCCAACGCAGCGAAAGAATACGGCTGTAGAGTGGGCACATTCACTGAAAGAGTGGGCACCAATTTATTTTAAATAATAAAATACTTATACCATAGTATTTTTTGATATACAATACACACATAAAACGAAACAAAAAATTTTCAACACGCAGGTATACGTCGAGGTATACGTATTCAAATGAAATACCGAGTATCAACTTTCTCAAGAACCATAGGAAAAACAACGGTGAAATTTTCATATGGCTGTATAATCTCCTCTATTAATTTTAGAACAAAAGTGTAAATACAAATAAAACTCAGAATTCAAAATTAAATTTTATTCATAAATTTTATATATACACAAAATATTATTTATATATGAGTATACACTTGGGTGGACACGCGCCCACCCTGCCCCCCGCCCTTAGCGCCGCCACTGGTGAGTGAACAAGAAAATTCGTGACATACCCCTTTAACATGAGTAAACAAATTTCTTCATATATTGTCTGTCGTGTACAACTTTATGTGATGTTTTATACAAAGAGATTTAGACAATAAAATTCTAAATTTATGGTAACAAAAACTTTAAATTTACGATTGTGGTACTCGAGTAAAATTAATTTAAAAACGTGGTAAAATGGATTTAGCATGCGATTATTAAAAAAAATGAAAATTGAGTTAACTGTCAAACCAAGCAACATATCAAAAATAGGTTTTTGATAGTTAATCGGATAAGGGAAAACAATAGAAATACCAAGATTTTTAAGGTATGCCGGGGAAGCAACGTCAAACAAATCCAGTTTGTCTCTGGTTCGCATTACTTCGTACTACGTAGAAGGTAAGACGGTAAGATAGGTAATCTTCCTAAAAATAAGAAGTACTTTCACTAGAAAAAGTTACATCTAAATATTTTAATTAAACAATATATGTTGTTACAAATATTAAAGAACATTAAATTCTCTATCTGTTACATTTAAATTCACTATAATCCCTTCAATAAATTTAGAAATATTATTAAAAATATATACACAAAATAATCTGTTGTAATAAATCTCACAACTCAAACTACTTTAAGGAAACCAGTTGAGAAATTGTGTATATGTCAAAAATCGAGAGTAGTTTATATATTCAGTTCGCGATATAATTTTTCTGGAAAAATCTTAGAACTAATTTTTAATGGAATTATAAACACCTATTCTATGTAATATTTATGTAAAATGGAATTGGCGGGAGGTAAAAAATCTATTATACTCAGTATATGACCACAACAGATTTTTTTTTGAGTCAGTTTTTGATAAATTTTTATGTAGGGAAGAATACAACTTGCTATAGTTCGTAAAGCTGAGTATTTCATCGATATTTTTCCAAAAATTTAAAGAAGGAATCTTCAAATTTTTCTGTTGACAATATGGTTATACCTCCCTGGTTACAGTTTGTTGGTTTGGCTGACCCATACGACTTATGCAGAAAAAGCGAAATGAGTTTACGAGACATATGTATGATATGATGACCTAGAAAAGAAATTTTCCATTTCGCGTCATTTCCAGTGCTCAGTCGTCATGATAACGTAATAACATTGACCGTAACGAGTAATGTTACCATAGCGTGAATTTTACACCTGCACAGTTACAGGAGAAAGCAGAAAGCAAGGAGGCAGCTTCTTTTTCGAATAGTTATTATCTTGGCATGAAAGTACCCCATTGACACTATCACCGAATAGCAAAGGTAGAAAGCCGATACTCTACGATTGGAATGAGTGTTAAATAAATTGTATTTCAACATACATAATTAGTAATTACATATATACCACAAATAATTATATAAATAATACAAATGCTGCATGAACATTTAAAAAGAATTATTAATTAAAAATATTATGTACAGCAAGAATCTAGAAATATGTACTAAATTACGAATTCTTTATAGGTAGTTTTAATATATTGTAACAATTTAGATCACAATTTTAATCGTTATTTTCAATATATTATATTGTCATCATTGTTAATATTTTTAAAGTCGTATACATATCTACAACAAGTCATATTTTATGAAAGTTGTGCGAGTTAAATAATTTACTCTAGGAGATGCAATATTACAGAAAATTCAGGTTACACATAGACAGTATAACCTCGATTAAATAAACAAAAAAAAGTTGTTTAAAACCTGTACATACGGGAATGACAAAATATCTTATGTTTTAATAATCATCGTTGTTACTTTTTTTACATTTTTTTTTTGCAAATTTCGCATAGAAAACTATACCGTGTGATTGGTTTTGCAGCATATGGAAAACATTTTTACTATCAATCTGAAATAATAATAAAGGTACTCTATAAAAAGAATACTCAGATTTAATTTCTGAAAGTATAAAAGTTATTCCGAAAAGTTGTTCTGAGTTTAAATTTAAGATAAATTTAAATTAAAAAAAAATGGTATTTGTCTATTTTCATTTTTGAGTATTTAGTTAGAAGAAAAAAAAATATTAATTAGAACACGTACAAAGAATTAAAATCTTTGTTAAAATATCAAATTTTACAGATTATCAATTATTTTTAAGTTCATATGTGACAAATTGCCAATCTGTGCAAAATTTTACATTAAAACTAATATTCTAATTCTTAACAACTTTTCTAAATAACATTTTTGCCTATTTTTAATGTTTAAATGTTATATGATACATTCTACGCAATACTTTAAAATTTGAAAGAATAAATAACAGTTTTTTTAATTATTTTGATTTTTACCTCATTTTATAATCTCAAATATTTTTGTTATTATTAGTACACGCTTTTATTGTTACATTTGTTTTGTATAAGCGGTGATATTATGTAAGAATGAGACAGTTTTTTCCTTGTAACTTTGCACTTTTTACACCACGCTGTTGAAGATGAAATCATGAAACATCCATGCTATGGTAGGGTTTCCTGGGCGTTGTCTATCGCTGCGGTTTCCTTCGTGGTGTGCGTTTAAAACCGTGTACTTCTAACCGCTGAGCGGTGTCCCAATCGCTTCAAGAGCAGTCGGACCGCAACTCTCAAAATTTCCATTAATTTTTTTGTGAAGTAATAATAGATAAAATCCTTCATATTCCCCGTTCTGGTGCATCTGACTGTTTTTTTTTTATTACAATAATTTCCAGAACTTCATCTACTTCTTTGAGTTATGATGCCAAGTAAATCAGGATCTATTTTGATTAAAAATTGTTACTTCATTCAAATTGCAACAGCCGACCGTGTTCAAAGAAAACCCCTGGCAAAACGATGAATATTTCAAATTGCCCGGTACTGCCGACCGCCGAATGGTTGACAGTACGGCAGCGAAAGCATACCTTTACCCAGGATTCGAATTCTGAACCATTGCGGTCGAGAAGTTATGTTACCGTTACGCCGCTTTCTTTTAATATTTTGATAAATGTTTAAAATACAATCATTACGTATTTGAACATTATTACCACATTTAATATAATTTTAATAAGCATTTTTTTAATCCTCTTTTTACTAATACTAATCAAGTGATAGCATAGACATACAAATCTAAAATTTCAAATGTAATTTTTAGTTCATACTTTTACTCCACAAATACATTCATGTTGTGTAATACGAGTATGTGCATGCAATTGAAATTCTAAACCAAAAGCTAGGAAACTTTGCAACTGGAGAACATACACAACTGATTCATTAACACGAGGGTATTTCAGATATTAACAGCAAATTGACAGTATTTGGAAAAGATCACACTAGATACAGTCCATACGATGTAACTTGGAGATCCAAAAGAATGTAATTCAGCCGCACAGCTTCAGAAGTGAAATAGTGATTTTACAATGTTTTATTGCCTTACACAAAGCAAATTTCACCCTAATACACTCAAACTCGGGGTGTCAGGTACTTTTCACCCCAAGAAGTTTTATATTCATACATTGGTGCATTTTTTTCTCAATAGCAATAGAAATTTTATTTTCTTAACTTTATTAATTTAAAAAATAATTAATTATAATATGATTTATATAATAAATAATTCATTCCAATATTTGTAATATTTTTTTTGTATAAATAATTTCTTTTTTTTTTGTAATATTCGTAATTTTATTGAACTTCATTCTTCTTCGGTACGCCTATGGATTTTATAACTTTTCCATTACCGCAGTGATAATGTGAATTGCCCCAACTCGCCAAGTTACATCGTATGGACTGTATTTGATACTTACATGCACTGGCCACGTGTAACAATATAAAATTCTGGTCTGCTCTGCAATAGAGTGCTTTTTTTTATATCCGTGAGATAATATGATGATAAAAAATTTATACAGCAGTCATACTAGGAAATGATAAAAAGACAATATTATTGCCTTTCAGTCATATATAATTTGTCTATATTCTTTGGTTTTAAACAAAAATAAAACCAATAATTAATTTAATCAAATAGTACGTAAATGATAATGAAACAAATAAAGAAATCGATAACAGATCATGATTGTTTTTTTTTCATTGTTTATATCTTAATTTAGATCTATTTTTTTTTAGCTGAAAATATTGTTGTATCGCTGTTATAAATGTATTTGATATAATTCGGGTATCTATACTTCAAATAATTTAAAGTTTATGAAGAAAATAATGTATGACCATACTCCTTTATTATTAAGTACTCATTTACATACTTAATACTAAGTCTTTCTTCCATAAAGTATAAGACCGAAGAACGAATTGAATGCAAAAGATTCAATTTTCTTTATGAACGTTTAAATACACAAATTGGCAAAATTAAGGAAAGCCAAAAAAGCTATGTATTTCAAAAAAGTATGAACCCCCTGTTCATACTTTGGTAATACATGTACAATAAATAACAAATTACGATATAACACCTAAACATAGCCGATTAATAAAGGCTGATTATCATTTATCAAGGTGTTAAATATTGCTTGGTCTTTAGCTTTATGATATGTGGGTGTTTAATTCCTGTGCACTGTAGATCAAGGATCAACAATCATTTATGCTTTTGTTGTCGTTTCAACTCTAAGTATGTAGAGTAGAAAAATTATTTAAAAAAAAATGGTGAATTATTATTTTAAAATAATAGTTATTAATTATCATTTATTATTAATTATTACTTAAAAATAATAATTTTCCATTTTCTTTTTAAATTATTTCTCTACTCTAAATACGACAACAAAAGCAAAAATGATTGTTATATACAGGATGTATCAAGATAATGGAACAGTACCATTTATTCGTGAAAATGAAAAGTTACACAAAAAAGTGATTAAGATATTTTGTAAAGCTTAGAGGGGGACACATTTTGGCATAACTATTATTATTTTAGAGCTAATGGTACACAACTTATGGATCAATGTTATATTTTTTTAAATGGCTGCATATATTTTTTATTAACTCATTAAATAGATAATTTTCTTCTGAATTCAACGATATAATAATATCATACCCTTACATTGTGAAAAAATTGATAAAAATTAATTCAAAGTTAGTATTTTAATTTTTTTTAAGTAAGCTAAGTAAACATTCAACTATTAAAACAAAAGAAAATTATCTGTCATTTATGTATGCCATTGTTACATATTATATTATTTTTCCAAATTTCGTTATTTTTTTTATTTCGCGTAATTACTATTAATGCCCGGTTACAGAAACGTTCATGAACGTTCGGTTAGCGGTTCATAAAATCGAACAAATGCAACGCGATTTTTTTGACAGCAATGATTTAAATGTCATAAGCACAAGCCGAATGATTCGAATTTATTCGTTTTAATGAACCGCTAACCGAACAAGGGGTTGATGAACGTTTCTGCAACCGGGTATTAGTCTAGAGTAATTAGGATAACTTTCCGCAACTAAATTGCATGCTAGGAATACATTTTGATGGGTCTTGCATCAATAAATAAAATCAGTATTTGTTGAATCTGCTGCCATTTTTAAATTAATTATTACAAAGGCAACGTAATTATAATAATGGATAACAATGAAATACAAAAATGACAGATAATCTCCTTTTGTTTTAATGATTAAATGTTCTCACAACCTGCTTAAAAAAATTAAAATAGAAATAAAATATTAACTTTGAATTAATTTTTATCAAATTTTTCGCAATGTAAGGGTATGATATTATTATATCGTTGAATTCAGAAGAAAATTCTCTATTTAATGAGTTAATAAAAAATATATAGTACCATTTAAAAAAATGTAACATTGATCCATAAGTTGAGTACCACTGGCTTTAAATTAATAATGGTTATGTCAAAATGTGTCCCCCTCTATGCCTTACAAAGTATTATAATCACTTTTTTGTATAACTTTTCATATACATGAATAAAAGGCACTGTTCCATTATCTTGATACACCCTGTATAGTGAAGGCTAACGACCGAACAATATTTAATACCTCAATAAATGATAATCAATCTAGTAGGTGGCTTTATTTAGGTGTTATATTGTCATTTGTAATTTGTTGTAGATGAAGAATAACCAATACAAATATAAAAGACAGAGGGTTCATACTTTTTGAAATACAAGCTTTTTTTGGCATTCCCCTAATTTTGTGTGTAATACACACGCAAAAAATATACTCGTACATTGAATAAAGAAAACCATTATTTGAACTGTAATACATGTTTTGTCCATGAAATTAATGAAAATATCTGTTTCATATAGGATATTTATGGTCGCAACAAAGGTTAGGTGCCTCAGCCGCCAAGGTAAGTTCGTAAGCTGACGACCGTCATTTCGGTTCCTGCATTTTCGACCTTAAATTTCACTTCCCGCGTTTTGACCTTCACTCCATCGAACCTTTGTGAAGCAAACCGGCGAAGCGGTTGCAAGTTACAATCTTTATTACTTTTATTCTGTTCAATGTTCAATGGTTATTCACTTACTGACTTTTTATACTAATATATTGTTGTTTTTTTAAAATGAATATATTTATACAGTGAGTATTTTATTACTTTTTACGTACTTCAAATTAGAAAGTACTCGGAAAAATTGTTTCATTTTCATATTTTCCTCAATGTGAAACAATTGATCTATATTTATAAAGGAAACGATAAGTTTGTATTTGTACGAGTACAAAACAACACAATAAACAGTTATTCAATTTAATTGCTGATTAGAAGATATGGGGAAATAATAAGAACTTCTAATTTGTAATCAGGCAATTTTGCATAGTGACAGATAAGATAACAATAAATTTGCACAATACACAGAATAATATGATTATGTCATTTATTCCAAGAATCAGATCATTGTTTAATTCGAGATATGGAGAATAATGAAAATTAAATTTATTAATTCTGAAAAATTTCTTCATTATTGTAAACAAGGAAACTAAAATAATTACGTAAAATGACCTTTGTTTATATTCTGTTTATATAGATTTATAACGCTTACTCTGATCAGTTTTAAGCAAATTAATTATATTATTCACATTGGAATATTTTACAAGCGTTTGTTATTTATTTGTTGAAATTTGTAACATGCAAGAGTTACAACATCAGACACAAGGAAAAATATTGACAAGGTTAAAATTTGAAGTTCACGAAACTTTCATATCGTAATCGATTATAACATAACGTAATATTAATGTTTATAATTTCCGGTACAAGAAATTATTTCTTAATCAGTTATGGCAATCAGGCTAAACAAATAATTATAAAAAATAATCTTTATCGTACACAGAAAATAATTTATAATAATATACATATGTATATATATATATATATATATATATATATATATATATATATATATATATATATATATATATATATATATATATATATATATATATATATATACAGTGTAACACCAAAACCGATCACCGCCATTATTTTCTTTATTATTATAGTCACAAAAAAATACTATGGAACAAAATTGTAGAAGACCAAGGGGGACATACTATTTTAGAAGAAAATATTTTTTTAAACCAGTGGTTCTGCAACACAAATTTATATTTTTTCAAATGGGATTGTGCATATTTTTTATGCCTATTCGTTAGCGTATTTTATTCTGAACTCAATCATGTATCAGTTTTATATCCTTACATAATAAAAATATTGAAAAAAATGCGATTGAAATTTAAGTAAAATTGATTTTTCTTGTCATTTTTCAATAGGCTATGTATGAAAAACAAAAACTACTATTTGTCAATTTGAATAATTTAGGATATAAATCAAATAGAACAATGTTTATAACGTTTTCAACAAATATTTGTTTCATTTTAATTTAAGCTGAATTGTTTTTCATTTATAGCCTACTCAAAAATAATTATAAAAATTAAATTTCTTTAAATTTCAATAAAAAAATTCTCAATATTTTTGTTATGTAAGGATATAAAATAATCTCATGGTTAAATTCAGAAAAAAATACTCCACCGAATAGGCATAAAAAATATGTATAATCCCATTTGAAAAAATATAACTTTATGTTGTAACTTGAGAACCATTGGTTTAAAAAAATATTCTCTTCTCTAATGAGATGTCTCCCTTGGTCCCCTACAACTTTGTTCTATAGTATTTTTTTGTAACTATAATAAGAAAGAAAATAATGACGGTGGTCGGTTTTGGTGTTACACCCTGTATATATATATATATATATATATATATATATATATATATATATATATATATATATATATATATATATATATATATATATACTGGACACAATTAACGCACCACTTTATTAAATTCATATAATAACAATTTTAGAATGAATTTTATAATAAAAATGAAATAAAAACTTATAAATTAGGTTTATCTAATCGTTTGCAAACGAAATCAACGAAAAATGAACTTATCTTAAATTATTATTGACTTCAAAATTTTTTTTGTTGAAAAATTGCACAACATAAAAACAGACAAAAATTAAAAAAAATAGAATTAATGGATTCAACGCGATATTAATACCGTGTATGTCCTCTCCTACTCCTAATTAGAGCATTCATGCGCCTTGGCATGCTAGACATTAAATTTTCAATAATTGCTGGGGAGTATTCTTCCATTCTGCAATTACTCCTTCTACCAGTTGATTGTGGTGGGCACGTGGGGATGTACGACTTCGAACCTTTTTTTGAGAGCGTCCCATAGATGCTCTATAGGATTTAAATCGGAACTGATCGGTGGTCATTCCATAAAAGGAATATCAACAGCATTTAAGTAGTCAATAACTTGTCTCGCCACGTGGGGACGAGCATTATCTTGCATGAATAAAAAATTGGGTCCCACAAAAGGAGCAAATGGCATTACATTTGCAACTACGATGTTTTCCAGATAATAATACGCATTCATTGATCTTACACGTATAGGGACCAACTCTGTAACTCTGTGCGGCCGTTGAAACAGATTCCCGTCCAAAACATTACAGAGCCACCGCCAAACGGGACTTTTGGAGAGATATTGCAACTTGCAAATCTCTCTCCTGCCCTTCGCCAGACACGTTTACGTCCATCAGGAGATTTGAGGCTAACTCTCGTTTCATCTGAGAATAAAACCTTCTTCCAATCATTAACAGTCCAATGTTCATGATTTCGGGAAAAACGCCATCTTTGAATTTTGTGCTCTCTGGTGAATAATGGTTTTTTTGCCGGTCTTCTGATACTTACTCGAGCTTCATTTAAACGTCTTCTAACTGATCGAGACGATATTACAAGATTGCAAGTAGCGGCAAGCTAAGTTTTTAGCATATTACTAGTGATTCTCCTGTTTTGTACAGCAGACTGCCTAAGAAAACGCTCATCCCTTGGATTGGTACATCGTTTTTGTCCTTGCCCTGGCATTCTAAAGTAAGATCCTGTATCGTTAAATCGTCTTACCATCCAACTTATGCTCGAATGATTTCTTCCTATGGCATTAGCAACATAACTCATCGAGTATCCCTCATCCAGCAAAGTTGATGCTCTTACTGCCTTCTCCACCGATAATTTTTTTGGGCGATTCATTTTTCAACTTTAAAACACTTGTATCTGCTACAGTCGATAACAAAAAAACTTTGTGGCTAAAGATAATTTGTTTTAATAAGCAATATCCGAACAAATTTTAAATCATTTTTTGGTAAAAGTGGCTTTAATTAACAATTTTAATTTTAAAACAAAACATTTTTTGGTAATATTTGCTTGAAATGTCAAAGGACATCCAAATTCTACTTGCAAGATAACTAGTAATTAATAGTTATCGTTATATCGGCATTTAAAAAAGTGGTGCGTTAATTTTGTCCAGGAGTTTATATATATATATATATATATATATATATATATATATATATATATATATATATATAGTGTATTTTTAACTGGGCCATTATGGGTATCTCGCAAATAGTACGCCTTCCGGATAACTGATTTTGATCGTTTTTTTCTTTTTCAAATAAGTTATGAACTTGGTTATCAAACTATTAAAAAAAATTCAAAACTCAAAATACAATAATAATAATAATAATAATAATAATAATAATAATAATAATAATAATAATAATAATAATAATAATAATAATAATAATAATAATAATAATAATAATAATAATAATAATAATAGTAATAATAATAATAATAATAATAATAATAATAATAATAATAATAATAATAATAATAATAATAATAATAATAATAATAATAATAATAATAATAATAAAAAACAAAATTCATAAAACAAGTACTAATATAAAATGCAGAATATGCAAGAAAGAAAATGAAACCATACACCATATAATATCCCATTGTGAAGAATTAGCAAGAAAAGAATATCTTGAGCGTCATAATAAAATATGCAACCTGATCCATTACAATTTAAGTAAGTATTATAACTGCCCTACAGATACTGACCGATGGTACAGCCATACACCTGCAAAAGTAAATGGAACAACTTTAATGTATGATATGAGCATCAGAACAGATCGAACAATCCACGCTAATAGACCGGATTTAGTTATAAAAACTCCTGGTAAAACTTATCTAGTAGATGTATCTGTTCTTGCGGACGAAAATATTATTACACAAGACGCTAAAAACAACTGAAGTACAAAGATCTTAGTATTGAAATATCAAGAATGTGGAACACTAAGACTGAAATTATTCCAATCATTATTGGTGCGACTGGATATGTAAATTCTGAATTTAAAAACAACGTTTCAAGACTTCCTGGACAACACGACCCATTCGAAATACAAAGACAAGCGTTATTTGGTACAGCACACATAATCAGAAAAGTGCTTGGATGAAAGGCCTTATAGCCTCAGCTGTATGGTATATGGCTGGTATAAGGAGTAAAACCAGAAGAGAGGTATTTAGACCTTGACTGTGAAAAGAAGATACTTCATTCGAAGAGTTCCTGTCCATCTGGAAATGTGAGGAGACTGAACAACTACAAATCACAAATTATAAATTTATTATATGAATGAAATGTATCTTTTTGAGATAAATAAAATAATAATAATAATAATAATAATAATAATAATAATAATAATAATAATAATAATAATAATAATAATAATAATAATAATAATAATAATAATAATAATAATAATAATAATAATAATAATAATAATAATAATAATAATAATAATAATAATAATAATAATAATAATAATAATAATAATAATAATAATAATAATAATAATAATAATAATAATAATAATAATAATAATAATAATAATAATAATAATAATAATAATAATAATAATAATAATAATAATAATAATAATAATAATAATAATAATAATAATAATAATAATAATAATAATAATAATAATAATAATAATAATAATAATAATAATAATAATAATAATAATAATAATAATAATAATAATAATAATAATAATAATAATAATAATAATAATAATAATAATAATAATAATAATAATAATAATAATAATAATAATAATAATAATAATAATAATAATAATAATAATAATAATAATAATAATAATAATAATAATAATAATAATAATAATAATAATAATAATAATAATAATAATAATAATAATAATAATAATAATAATAATAATAATAATAATAATAATAATAATAGAACCTTTTAGTTTATGTTCTGTAGATTTTATTTAAACCCAACGTTTTGGCAGCATACATTGTTGCCTTCTTCAGGGAAAAGCATAAATTAAGTAAAATGTTTTAAACAAACATCTTACAAGATTATATAGACTGTATTCAATGGCAGATTTGTATATTACTTTTCGACATATAACACAAACTTTAATTATTTTTAAATTCTTATTTCTTTCTCTTTTCATATTTTGAAATAAAACAAATACGAAAAACAAAAACAATAACACTTAATCGTCGAAAATATAATTTATATATATACGAGGGTCATTCAATAAGTAAAGAGACAAATTCTATAATTTTAAAACTATTCAATGAATGTGTACAATCTTTTCAGGGGTGTTAGTTGGCAACCTTGGGATATGCTCTGATCAGCTGTTTCATCATTTTATGTCAACATAACCTCAAAATTTTCAGTTCACCATAGCAAGTCCACTAGAAGATTGCACCTTAGAAGAGCAGCGCTTAGTCATTAGATTTTTAGTCGCAGAAGGTGTAAAACCAAGTGAAATTTTTTCTAGAATGTTAATACAGTACGGTAAAAGTTGTATGAACCGTGCGAATTTTTACAAGTGGGTTGATCGGTTTAAAAGTGGCCGAACAAGTGTAGGTGATGAACCCTGAACTCACAGGGTCCAGTCTATTGCGATTTCCTTGAAGATCAGCGAACTATCAATAGCCAATACTACTCTGAGATGCTAGAACACAAAGTTAGACCAGCTATCAGGAGCAAACGCCGTGGACTCTTGTCAAAAGGAGTCATTCTTCAGCGCGATAACGCCCGCCCTCATACAGCCCAGCTGACCCGTGATAAGCTTCAAGAATTGGGTTGGGAGGTCTTACCTCATCCTGCCTACAGTCCCGACCTCGCCCCATCTGATTTTTACCTGTTTGGACCACTCAAAGACGCCCTACGTGGAAAAAGATTTGCTAACAATGAGGAAGTTAAGGAAGCGGTGCAAAAGTGGCTTCGGGGTAAATCGAAAGAATTCTTCGCCAAGGGAATTAGGAAGCTGCAAGAAAGATGGGACAAGTGCATAACTGTGGGGGGTGATTATGTTGAAAAATAGCCTTAATTTTGAAAGATTGAATTAAACCGTTTTTGAGCTATAGCCATTTGTCTCTTTACTTATTGAATGACCCTCGTATATATAATTCAAATCTATATTCCATTAAAAAAATTAAGTTTATTTTATATCTCGCAAGTTACAAAGAAAGGAAATATTTTCAAACAACACTATGTAGGTAGGTACATAGTACCTACTGTATTATTTCTATCAGGAACATTTTTTTCGATAACTGGTAGTTTAAAAGTTGTTTGATAAAGAAAAAATCAACCAAAACTAGTTTTTCATCATTATTCATGGACCGATGCATTTTTTTTCGAAAAACAAAAATATCACTAAAACGGGCTGCAAATATAAAAATTTTGGTCCCAGTATACCGAAGTTTTATAGCACTTACAGTTTTCGCAAAGCTTATTTCCGCACAATTTGGGACGTTACAGTAATTTTTGTATTTTATAAAACACAAAAAAAACAATAACGGCCTGAGTTTTCATAACAATTTATTACATTTACTTTTATTTTTTAAATAATTAATATACGGGAAAGATAATATTAACATATTTAATTTATTATATACCAGAAGTAAATTTGACCCTGAGATATAAGGTAAAGGCGATAATGTTATGTAAGTTGCAGTGGTTTCGGACAAGTGTCACGTATTTGCGCGATACATTCATGTATATTATAAGTGAGCGCATGCGTAGAAAGTACTCGCTAACACAATGTAGGTCAGGTCTTAGAAAATGTGATCAACGCCGACCTTTTATCATTTAGGAAGACAAGGCCAATCGAAACGATGTTTTTACTTACAGCGTTAAATTTCCGGATATATATATATATATATTGCATACTTTCAATATTGCAATAGCCGTAGTTTCCGAGGAACAGTATTTTTGAGATATTGCATTAACGGCATTAATATTGGATATTTCATGAATATTTCAATACGAATTTATATACAAATAATCTATACTAGTTATACTACCAAATGATTTTATATAACGATGAAAACCAAAAATAATGAAATGAATTGAAAACAATGTCACTGAGTAAAGAAAGTATAGGAATTTCGATTTTATATAAAATTATAAAGGATGTATTTTAAAAATTATATCTAAATATTTTTTGTTGGAATGTGATTTACAGTTCAGTTACAAATAATTAAATAGAGAATTTTATTATTTTAAAAATACGCGACATCTTTACTATGAATTTCACCTTACCTATATGTATTTATTTTAATTTTTGTATATAATTAAGTATAAATATGTAATACTTTTTATGTAAATGAATTTAATATTTTGTTGACAGACATAAATGGAATAAATAGAATTCAGTTCAAGTACATTTCATGTAAAATAAAAACAAATATGTTAACAAATTAAATAAAAATATGTAAAGTACAGTCATTATAATCAAATTTGCTTGTAGTTATAATTACACTGTACTTTCTTTTACATGTTTGTAATATATTTGAAAAATAAAACAAATTTATCAAAATTGCCAGATATTCTTTACACTAATGAAATGAGAGGTCCGCATAATTGTTTGAAATATAACAAAATATACGTCAAAAAATGATTAATTTAATTATTAACATGTATTTCTTTTACGATATAAAATTTTAGAAATAAATTGAATTGACTATAATTTTTTTACCATTAAAATACATCGTTGTTAGCAATATAGTACTTTTATTATTTAAAAACTTGCTTAATTCATCATTTTCACTAAAGAGCAATGAATATATTATATATATATATATATATATATATATATATATATATATATATATATATATATATATATATATATTTATAAATATAAAACCGTCTAGTTACTGCACAAATGTAAAAAACAGTAATAGAACTTTATAGGCAGTATAGATAGCGTAAAAATAACCACAATTGTCAAAAATATGTCGAGTAATTTAGGTTACGCTTAAAACAAATATCGTGCCCCAATCAAATAAGTTTTTAAGGCTGCAACGATTACATCGTAGTTTACGAAGACGAGATTTCGAGGTTAGAAAATGGCAACATTTATTCAACGAAACTAGCACACGAATAGAAGCTGGAACTGAACTGAGAGAGAGTTTATAGTCACATGACATGACAATAAGTTCCGTGAGTAGAAGAGTGACTTCACATCTTTCATCCATAACCTCAATAATACTGAAATGTGGGCCAAGTGTATCAGTACGCGTTTCGCGCTTTGTAGCAGTGAAACATAAGTGGGCAAATGCAAATTCAAGTTGCGTTACAGGACCGACTACATATATATTTCAATCCTTATATTTTACTTTTGTTATGAAATAACAAATGCATGTTTTTTTGAAATATGCGTAATTAATATTTACTAACATATTAATACATACATATACACAATAGAGAAATACTTCAACATATTAGAGCAATATCCTATATCTACAAGGAAATGTTTTTGTAAAGTATTTCCGTGTGATATATTTCAACCAAATTTATTTCTTAACTACTACATACTGAATAAATTATTTAATTATAAATAGTTATTTTAATAGACAAATTCATTAAATGTTCTATTATTTTATGGACTATTCTATTTATTTTTTCAAAATGAAAAAATCTATTTTCGTTTGTGGTTACAAATAGGTAGGTACCCATAATAAACAGAATATTTAATTTATTACAAACACTAATCTGTGTTATCCTGGTCGGTCCAAATTTTTAGTAAAATATTATATTTCATAGTTTTTCAATTATTTTTCGATTATTTTTAGTTGATTTATTTTTGTATACAGATTTCAAATACAAAATTGTTAACAATATATTATCCTACGCAACAAAGATGTATGTATATTTTTAGTGAAAGTAGTTTAATTCAGTCACAATGGAAAATATAAAAAATTAAGTATTTCTGCGTGCCAAAAGTTTTAAAAATAGCAGTAACAGCGTAGGATACACGGTTTTTGACTTGTCGTTAACCTAAATTGCGTTCGTACGCGAGCATCCCCTTATAGACGAAAAAGTGCAACGCAGATAAAAATAATGAACAGATGTGCTTATTCCCCAAGAAGCAGATACAGATTGGCTACGCATATATATTTTTCGAGAGTGCAAACAACAATGTTGTTTGCTTTTGTTGAAATGTGCGTAATATTTATTATACATACTTATACTCTTATACATATAACAAATGTATATAATTCTTTATAATACACTTATATGAAAATCTATTTCAATTATGTTTGAAATAAGTTATTTGATATCTGCAGAAACTATCGTAAAAATATTCATATTCCGTTTTAAAAAGTACAACTAAATGTATCAATTTTGTGTTTCAAGATGTACTAACCGGATATTATATTCATTTAAATAAATGTGTTTTCTTGATTACATTGTAGAGTGATAAGAAAGGTCATCCTTATCTATGTATACAGGTGCCACTGACCATATTAAGATATAATGCTTTATAATAATATTTTAATTTTATTTTGTCTTCATTCTAATATATGAGAAATATTTTGCTATTGAAAAGTTTTTATAATTACTTTTAAATTTACAAGCCATTAATTACCATAAAAATTATAGTGAATTTTGTAATTTACATGTTCTGTATGAACATAATGACCAACAAAAAGAAAATAATTTAGACATTGGTATTTAAAAATATGCAGTGTATCAACATGAGTTTAAAAATACATTTGACAATCGTAATACGCAGTCGCAATTTCAGATTGCTCGCAACACTTCGCTGTCGCCAGCGCAGGAACTTTCCCTGCATTTAGATTTTAAGTTCCTGTGCAAGCGAGAAGCGCCATCTATGGCCTTGCTCCAGTTTGTATTTAGAAATTTTCTTTGAAATTAATTCGTATTAGGTGCACAGAAGGTAATTGGACCAATGCTAAATATTTCCTGCATTTTATAAGCCGATCTATGCTCATTACCGAGTACGATTTGTAAAAACATTGGCGATTCAAACTTATCATATAAAGTGATATAAGCAAAATGATAATTTTTAAGCTACCTATCAAAAAAATTAATTTTTGTTCACAGACAAAAGTTAAACAAATAAAACAGTGAATGTAATACATATATTTTGTTCAAGATTTATTGGAAAAAAAAATAAAAAAAAAACAATGTGAAAATTGAAAATTTACCTGGAGGTGTTGAAAAGAGCATTCCAGCATCAGAATGCATTGTAACAGGTCTGGGAATTTGCAACGCGTCGATTTGACGCGCCGCTCCACGTGTAGATGCAATGGTCACAAATCTCACTGAACGATGCACGAACAGAAGCACGCGCGAATACAAACACAAACAACAGTGCCAGAGTCAGTTGTAGTAACAGTAAGAGCAAGACGATGTAGTTATGTGAGGATGGGCGGTAAACTCGTATTTGCGATGCGCAGACTCTGCGTCTTCTTCACGTTGAAAAATCCACTAGTTGACGGTAACCAAAAGCAAACCACCAGCCACCAGTGATTCACGTGTCTGTAGGGGTGAGATGCAGATTGACAAGACGTAGACGAGCGTTACTATGGGTAGGTCTAATCAGCAACAGTGCCGTGCATGCAATAGTGTAATGCAAACGAAACCGTGGCCGAGTGTTGAGATTGCTAGGCTTTCAGCATATTATGCGGTAGGGAGAATTTACTGTGGTTCGTAGATACATTCTTGGCTTTAACTCCCACCGCGGTAACCTCCGCTGTCAGCTAGTTTACCAGTCATAGTCGTCACCAACACACAACCGACAACGAGGAAAGGTACGCTAAAGAGATGGAGAGCGCTGTCCTACTTATTACGCGAACGGTTTCAATTGAATAGGTGCTTCTAACGGATTAGCGCAACAGAAGAAAGCTGAACGCTGGAAATGAGCCCACTGCCATTGCCCCTTACCACTTCAACTATCACTATTCACACAACACACTACTTACACGTTAACCTAACCTAACTCACTACTTACTGTTGTTACTATTTGTTATAAGTTTCCAATTCATAATATTGGAAATTTAAAACATTTAATGGAAATGCTATTTGCAACTTTATTTTCTAATTTAATAGATGAATTAATATAATGAACTTGTACTTGAAATATTATAGAACACTATATTTTAAATATGTTCTCCGTTTCACCAAGTTACTTGGTCAATATAGATATGTATTACGATGGAGACATTGTACATGCTTTATTAATCAGTCAATATGATATGCACAGGTGACACATTTTCGATGTTTTTTTTTTTCTTTATATACATATGTATTTACAGAAATACTAATGATACAGCAAAACAAATTGCATAACATTAAATTAGTTTTTAATTTTTTATACAAAAAAATATTTCATGAAGCATACAAAATATCAATCAAAATCTTTTAAAATGAGTTAAAATAAGCCACTTTACACAACTCTTCATAAATATCTATTAAAAAAATCTGTTTCTTTTGCCTATATTTAAAACAGTGCTAGGTTTTCTTTTCGCAAAATTTAATGTTATTCTGCAAATAAAACTGGCTAAATACTTTTTTATCATAATTAAGAAAGACATGCGACACAATTTTAACCAGTATCCCAAAAACCAAAGAAAAATAGAAAAAATCGTGTTGTGAATATTAAATAACTTGTTTTGCATCATCAATTTACCAGATAATGAAAAAAATATTTGGGAAATAACTTTTATTTATTTATGTAGGGTGTTTCTATACTTATGGATTAAACTTTAAGGCAGGGGTGGCGAACATTTTTAAGTCCGTGTGCCAATGTTTTAAAATTTTCACGTTTTGAAATACTGGCTGCCTGGTAATTTTTGCAATGAATAAAAAAATAAAACATTTCTGAATGTGAAGAGATGAAGAATAAATAATACAATATTTGTATTGATATAGTTTTAATTAAATTATTAGATACAGACAACAGATAATCACAAAGCACAAGTAAATGTGTTTAAATCTAAATACGCAATTCACACACAAAGCTATAAGTCGCGTATAAAGACGCCGAGGTAGCGCGGGCACAGACCATCATACATATCATATTTGCCAATTCTACGTTAAATTTTGTGTCGCAATAAAATATTTGCGCTGTCTAGCGTCGCTGAGTTGAATTAATCACAAAAAGGCGGGTAGTAGTAAAATTTATTTCTTTGGTTTTGAAGTTAACATAATAAAGAATAAAACATAATTTTACTTATACTATTAATTCATTATTAAAAAAAAAAGTAATCATTTACAAACATTTTAGAAAAACAACTATTTCTCCCGCGTACCAATAAAATAATTTTACGTCCCAGCTGTGGCAATCGTCCTATAGATTCACCACCCCTGCTATAATGGATAATAATTCACCTAAAAGTAAGTCAATCTGCAATGTCCAATTCTCAAAAAAAAAAATGCCTATTTCCATATTTTCAGAATTTTTTGGAAAATTAAAAACACATATGAGAACACCCCTTATAGATAAACAAAAACCCTCATTTGACTAAAGCAAAGACGCTCGGGAATACAGGCCTCAATGTTTATCCCTTCTCCATGCGTGACGTTACAGCTTGAGGTGACCATTTTGCTGAGAAAACATTCAACCATTCAAGTTGTAGCAGTCAGCGTTAGACGACTGTTATTTATGTATAAAAATAAATGTATTTTTTGTTCTTCACATTTTCAAAATCTTTATTTTTGTTATTAATAACTGCATCACATGCAATTATTTTATCAAATATAGATATGTATTATATGTTTACGTAATTCCTGCAATATATAAAATAAAGAAAACAGAGACTTTTTTAAAAATTCGCATATTTAAGGGTAGTTTTCATGAAACTAATATTTTTGGTACCATTGGACCACTGGCAACCTATTACACAATTATTTTCGTTAAAAATGCTATTTAATTAATATCTTATACAACTAATTTTGAATGTATTTTTGATAACCATCTCCTTAATGATATATTAATTAAAACAGCAGTAAAAAGTTTCCTTAAGAAAAGTCGAATATTTTTTTCGAATTTTTAAAAAATTCTGTCTGTTTTGTAATCTACACATGTCATACTACTTACCCTTAAATTTATGACATTGTTGAAAACCTCCCTATCTGGTTACGAATATGGGGACCCGGGTTCGATCCCGACCGACGCCAAAAACTACATCGAATGTTAATGGCACAAAATTGGCCCCTGTGGTGCACTCTCCGCCCCAGCAATGAGTGCCCGTGATGTGACGCCTGGTAAGCGCCCACACGGTACAAATATTTCATCATTACCGAACTCTGTGTATAAAGCAGATTGACACACCCAGCAATGGGTAATATGTCGTGATGATATATATATATATATATATATATATATATATATATATATATATATATATATATATATATACAGTAGAATCCGCCAAGGAAAATAGTCCATTATAGTCGAGTGTTCATCTCATCAGAATAATTACTAATTAAACAAATGCATATTCATGTTATTTCATTGTCATGTTTTTAATAAAAAAAAGGTAACTAGGTATACATAAGCATGAAAATGAAAGCGAAAAACTTACTGTAATACATACATACATATGTACATACTCGCATATATTTACCATTACATATTTTGAAAAAAGTCGGTTAGTTTTGTTTGGATCCACGGTTTGGCAATATAATATTTATGTAGAAGTTTGACTTTATTTTAAGTACCGTATAACTCCGCTTGTACTGGACAAAATAACGAATTTGGGTTCATTATAGGCAGGACTATAAAAAGGGTACATTATACATTATAACAGAGTTTCTATTATAGGCGAGTTCATTATAGGTGTTACACCATAACCGACCATTGCCATTATTTTTTTAATTATTATAGTTACAAAAAATATTATAGAACAAAGTTATAGGAGACCAAGGGTTCTCAAGTTGCAACACGAAGTTATATTTTTTCAAATATTTTTTATGCTTATTCGGTAGCGTATTTTTTTCTGAATTCATCCATGTATTACTTTTATCCTTACATAATAAAAATATTGAAAAAAATGCAATTAAAATTTAAATAAATTTGATTTTTATAGTCATTTTTCAGTAGGCTATCTATGAAAATCAAAAACTGCTATATGCCAATATGTTGAATTCAGAAAAAAATCTCTATCGAATAGGCCAAAAAAATATAAATCATCTCATTTAAAAAAATATAACTTTGTGTTGTAACTTGAGAACCACTGGTTTAAAAAAATATTTTCTTCTCTAATTGGATGTCCGCCTTGGTCTTCTATAACTTCATTCTATAGTATTTTTTTGTAACTATAATAATATTTTAAAAGTCTTTGTAGCTCTTATAGTTCTCGAGATAGCAATGAGGGCCCATTTAAAATGAACAGCAACGTAATATTATTAAATGTTACATTGTTTATTATTCAATATTATTTGCTTGTTCTTATATATTGTTTCGATTAGAAATAAAAATAAAATATTTCAGTGAGATTCTGTAACTAATATTTTTTGTATTATTGAAACAACAATAAATAATTTAAAGTAAAACATAAGTTGTATTTGTAAATTTGTTCCAAGTATAGAAACACCCTGTATATTTAAATATTATAATAATGTGAAATTAAAAAGCATTATTAAACTAAATTTTTATGTAAACTGTTTTGACATTGTATAATATGTTAAAATATTTAAATCTATTGTGTATATGTTACTTTATTCAAATATGCGATTAAAATTATTATTCTAAAGGGGTCACCGTATTTTACGATCTTTCCAACCATAAATATATTCACAGTAATTCACATTTTCACATTGCTAATAAAAATACAAACTCATTAAATGAGGAGCATATTTATAGAGTTTATCGTTGCTTCTACTTTACACAGCTACGTAATGATTGTAATTTCACATCAATTGTACACATAATATATAAATATATATATATATATATATATATATATATATATATATATATATATATATATAATGCGTGAAACTTAAATATATATGTATATATTGTTGACCTCGATTTCGAACGTTAATTTTTTTTAAACTAGTGAAATCGTTCTGGACTGAATTACGTTCAATGTCATTAACAAAGTATTGTTTTGTTTTGTTAAATAATTAACTTACGTAGTTCTTAATAAAGGACAAGTTCTTATTATTTACTTATATTTTGCAATATTCTACAATAGTATTTAAAAATAGAATTTAAGGAAAATTTGATTTATCGGTAATTTATTAAGGGCGATTAATGAACGGTACGTTAAATATAATTGAGATCAGTGATCGCCGTTTAACACACTTGTTAGTTACAATATTTTCCGTTGATCGTATCTTATTCAATTCAAGAAAATCTATTTTTTTATTGAAACGTACTTCTAAAATCATTCGTTAATAGAAAATCATACATTAATAGCGGCCATTAAAATACAATTTGGTAATATCATTCATTAACAGTAAATCATGCATTAGTAAACGATTTGGTAGACATCAATTAATCCTATAAACGAAGGGTCAACGGAAAAGCTAATAAATACGTGTATATAGAGTGAATACTTAATGGAAGATTTGTCAGAAGGTAGACTAAATTTTGATTTTTACATATATGATACTAGACAAAAAATAAAATACCCGTATATTTTATAATCCATTAATTAGTTTTAGTTCACGAGAAATAAATTATTAAAGCTTTGAAGAAGGGGTATCGTGACGTCACCGTGTACCGTATACCGAGCGTGAAAGACAGTGTCATAACATAACGGTAGATGTAAGTCCCCCAACACGCTCGCGTCATCGTAACCTCTCTCCAAAATATTCATTTGCAAATAATTATATTATTCGAAAACAATGATTTATTTGTATTATTATAATGATAAACTATAGTGGGTAATTTACACAGGGTATTAAAATAAGGGTAAAAAATAATTTGGGTATATATATTTCGATGTGCTAATTCTCAATTGAAAAGAATTTTTAAAAAATTCGAAAATTACTTAGTATTTTTTATTTAATTTTTTTTTACTGTGCCACTGCCATCATAATATTTTTATTTAGAATAATGAATTATCTAATGAAGTAACAGACATTGAATAGGAAATATGTAATTACGAATTAATTTATTTCATTTTCAACGTCTGTGACGTGATTAGATAATTCATTATTTTAAATAAAAATTTCATATCGGTAGCGGCGCACTAAAAAAGAATAGCAATAATTTATTTGTTCTGTATTTTATTTAAATGAACAATATTTGTGCTCAGTATTATTCATACACGTTCAGTATTTATAATAAATGATCAGTGAAATAATAATTGTTCAGTATAAAATAACTATTCAGGTAAATAATATTTATTGAATGTTCAGTAAATTAAAATATATTTAGTATTAATGTAAATATTCAGTATTATTTTATACATATAAGTTTAAGTGAAAAATTGAATTCAACGGCGTTATTTTTTTTTTTTATCTATTCACAAAACCACTTACCGACGCCTATAGACGTCGCAACGCCTAGCATTAGATTACCGTTATATTCAAGTATTTTTTGAAAATTTGCAAACGAAAGAGTCACATTTTTTCACAAATACAGCCTAGGGCCCTTCTCAATTTTCACCAAAGTGATATATGGTGAAACTTTTTCACTTTATCACTTAGAGCTATTCTCAATTGCAAAGTGATCTGATATAAATGAGTGAGAAAGTATGATTGTATGTATTTACTGTATACTAACAAAATTGGTTGCGCATAACAAGGAAATACGAATTTGGTGAATGTGTTTGTTGACATTTGACAAATAATATCATGACACTGATAAGTGATATGATATAAATTTATCATTTCATATCATATCACACTGGTGAAAATTGAGATTTGGGCCCCTAATACAATATAGTGATTTTAGCATTATTTTTTTGAAAAAAAAGTGGTTAGATAATGTACAATTGCACATTCTAAAATGAATGTAATTGAGTTCTATGCGTTAGGTTACTGTTAAATTAAAGTATTTTTTGAAAATTTGGAAGCGAAAAAGCCACATTTTTCACAAATACAACCCAATATAGTAATTATAGTGATTTTGGTATTTTTTCTGAAATAAAAAAGTATGATTCGATTATGAACATTCCTATAAAATGAATGTAACCACCCGAGTTTTGTCAAATTGTGTTCTTATCGTTAGGTTACCATTGTATTAAAATATAATCGGTGTCAAGAAAACTGTAACAAGCATATAAATTTAACAAGAAAAATTGAGTGTTAATCAAAAGTTAATATGTCCACTGGACATGTTAACTATTGGTTGAAACTTTTTATGTTTTGACCAAAACTTAATATGTCTTTTGAATAAGAGCATAGTTTTATTCATTTCAAACGAAAGTATACATGTCACTATATATGTTCATGTTCATATGGACTTGATGTGTCCGTGAAAATATCGTTAGTATAGCATTTACTACGCTTCGATATAGATCGTTTTCCTCTATTCCGCCTTTTTGTTTGTTATAATGGAGGAATGTGTACAAACAATTAATCAGGGATCAAGAAAACAAGAATCGAGGAATACAAGAAAGAGGGAAAAACTAAGAAGGTAAGGAGTAATAAGGTATTATGGGGTTAATTCATTAATCCGTTAATGGGATCATTCAAGGGTGATTTGGAATACGTACGTCTCTTGAAAAGAGGGAAGAATAACAGAAATTTAGAAATGGGAGAACTAAAAAATATTAATAAAACAAGTACAGATAAAAAATGATGTAGACCGTCTTCTAAGACTACAATTTGGAGATAAGTGGCAATAGATAACTCGAATGGTGCACAGAAGTTTTAAAAAACAATCCAGAATGTGAACATGAAAATGAAGACAATGAGGAGTGTGATTGTGATGAATTTGATGCAGGTGTACACCTATAAACAAAAATCGTACCTACTAGAATGTATTTTTTTTTTAATTTTATTTTTTTGTAAGAATTTGAATATACAAACGATATGTCAACATTAATCATGAGTTTTTTTAGATCCATAAAATTTTAAATTAATTTAATTTTTTTAATAAGAAATATCAAAAAATTCCAAATATTTCCTAATTTTCCATGTACCTATAAGTTAACGTGTCCCAATTTTTTACATGCGAAATTTAACGTCCAATTTTTTTTTGCAAAAATGAGCTAATTGGAAAGATATAGAAATATTATATTATCTGGTATTTAAAAACATTTACTGACTGAATTAAATAAAAGGTAATCTAATTAAAAAAATATATATAGTAGAGACGTAGTAAGTTTTTTGTGTTTTTCTCAAACCTGTTTATGATGGACATGTTACGTTCTGAATGAACACTCCTCATGTGGTTTAAGTATTGATATTCTTTCACCGAACATTCTGTATAAAAGACAAAAAACAAGAACGTTGTCTTTAATTATCTTATAAGTCGATCCGGTAAAACTCTAGATAAAAACGACACAAATATAAAAAAAAAAGTTTAATAAAGACAAAGAATATTATTATATTCTAACATTATAATTTATAAAATATTATACAATTTGACAGATGTAAAAAGACATTTTATAATTTTGATTGATAAAATTTTATTTTTACGATTAACTTAAGATAGATATTTCTAATAATATTGCCCACTGAAATAATTATTATGCAATTAATACTTAATACACGTGTAATAAAGAATGCTGAAAATTATAAATTTTAGCATAGTATGCATAAGTGATTTTATTTTTAAAGCAATGATAAAAATGTAGATATCTAAGCATTTCTGATACGTATTTGAATAATTACATGAGTCATTTTCGTAACTTGCTCTTATGTTATTATTATAGTCGATAATTTATGAATGGAAAATTTGTAACGTGATTATATAAAATATTGTGTAACGTAAATTAAAAAATGTCAGAGTTATATAATATGTATTAGTACAAACTAATTTTAGAGTTCATATTTATATATTCATTAACTTAAAACGAAAAAAATCATACTTAAACTTTACCTTAAAGAATAAGGTCCTCCGCCATAGTAACAAATTAGAATATGGACCATTTATATTAAAACTGGACCTTCAAACTATATATGACTAGTTATTAGTTTTATTACGTGTTCTTGATTAGGGACGATATTAGAACTATATCCCCTTGTCTGATACAGTGTTCATTTAATTTGTTCACTATTGCTATCTGGAGAACTATAAGAGCTACGGGGTCGGTTAAATTAGTAAACAATTTCTATTTTGCTAAACTATTACCATGAGTAAAAAAAAATTCTACCAGTATTTTTAAAATACGGGATACATCTTTCTTATTTTAAATGGGAACCTATATAATATATATATATATATATATATATATATATATATATATATATATATATATATATATATATATATACAGGGTGGAAACGAACTTAATGTCATAAATTTAAGGGTGAGTAGTATGACATGTGTAGATTACGAAAGTGAAAGAATTTTTTTAAAATTCGAAAAACGTAAATTCGACTTTTCTTAAGGAAACATTTTTTTACTGCTGTTTCAATTAATATTTCATTATATGGTTATCAAAAATACGTTCAAAATTAGTTGTATAAGATATTATTCTTAATAATTAAATTAAACAGCATTTTTGACGAAAATAATTGTGTAATAGATAAAATAATGCAAATGCGTTGCCAGTGGTCCAGTGGTACCAAAAATGTTAGTTTAATGAAAACTACCCTTAAATATGCGAATTTTTTAAAAAATCTTTCTGTTTCGTAATCTACACATGTCATAATACTCACCCTTAAATTTATGACATTAAGTTCGTTTCCACCCTGTATAATTCAATAAAACACAAACTATTTTAATTGCCCTCGTTTATACATAAGATCGCGTTAGATTCAAAGATTTCGTCACTAATTAATGATCCAATGACATTTCCACAAAGGAACTACAACCACTTAAATCACTCATACGATTTGAGGATTGCTGCGCCATATCTAGTGTTACCAGTAGTTTCTTTGAGAGAAAAGAGAAATTAATTGTGTTCAAATGGTCGATAAAACAATTTCGGCTTAATACGTCTACAAACAGCTGCCGCGGTTATTTATGAAGGTGGTTATTTAGCGGAAAATCTTATGACTGAACCTTTTCGTTTATTTAATTATTGCATTTTTATTCAGTTATAATTTTCATTAACATACGAGGATGGTCTGAAAAGTTTCCGACCTAACAAAGATACAAGACATTTTTTCTTAAAATTTATTTTTATTTTTCTACATAGTCTCCTTTTAACTGTACAAATTTCTCCCAGCGACGCTCCCATCTCTTTAACCCGTCCAAATAGTACTCGGCGTTCTTATCTGCAAAATAATTGTTTACGAAGGTGATTGCCTCCTCATTTGACGAAAATTTCTGTCCTCCGAGCGCAATTTTTAGCTGAGGGAACAGGAAGAAGTCGCTTGGGGCTAGATCTGGTGAGTAAGGTGGATGGTCAAGCAATTCAAACCGTAATTCGTGGATTTTCGCCATGGCAACCGCTGAGGTGTGAGACGGCGCGTTGTCTTGGTGAAACAGGATTTTCTTCTTCTGCAAATGTGGCCGTTTTTCCGCAATTTCCGCCTTCAGCTTGTCAAGTAATGATGCGTAGTATGCTCCTGTAATGGTTTTCCCTTTTTGAAGATAATCGATTAAGATAACTCCATGACTACCCCAAAAAACAGTCGCCATCACTTTTCCAACCGAAAAAACAGTTTTTGCTTTTTTTGGAGCCGGTTCCCCTTTTGCAGTCCACTGTTTTGACTGTATTTTTGTTTCATGCGTATAATGGTGTATCCAAGTTTTATCTACAGTAATTAGTCGGCGCCAAAACTCGGATTTATTGCGCCTAAACTGCGCCAACAGAGCGTTGGAAATGTTCATTCGAACACGTTTTTGGTCTAACGTCAGCAAACGCGGCACCCAACGCGCGGACAACTTTCTCATGCCTAAATGTTGGTTTAATATGTGACAAACACGTTCTTTGGACATTTTCATAGCCTCTGCTATCTCTCTCACTTTAATTCGGCGGTCGTCTAGCACCATTTGATGAACTATAGCGATGTTATCGTCAGTAGTTACAGTTTTTGGACGTCCCGAACGTTCATCGTCTCCCAAGCTCTTACGGCCACGTTTAAATTCAGCTGCCCAAAATTTCACTGTGGTAAATGATGGTGCAGAGTCCCCGTACACAGAATCCAACTCATCTTTGATTTGCATAGGCGTATTACCTTTCAGAAACAAATATTTTATGACAGCTCGATACTTGATTTTTTCCATTTTCACAAAAACACTCACATCGAGTCACTCAAACGACTGTCAAATAAAAACTGCACGTCCGAAATAGCTGAAACTTTGGTGAATACCTGTCAAAAGATGCACAACTACATTCCTAACTTTTATTGACGAGTGCTGCCATCTTCACGTTGAGGTCGGAAACTTTTCAGACCACCCTCGTAGAAAGGGGGGCCCCTCTGTCTGGTAGGGCCCGGGGCGGGGCGCCCCTGTCGCCCCTGGTAAAACTGAATTTTAAAACGGTTTTACCCAATTAAATAATATAAAATTTAGTCACAGTATCAAACATCGGGACTTCTACAAGTTTGATTTTACTTTTGCAACAATTACATGAATCAAGTTTTTATTAAAATTAAATGCTTAGAAAAAATAACGTGTTGTCTCACATAACCACTTTTGCCAACCCGATATATCAATTGTTTTATTTTCCAGTTTTTGAATTTTTCCAATTTGGTTTTTGAAGCTCCTCCCCAAATTGACATGCATATATAATATTTATCTTAATAATGTTTAGTGCATTCTGCTTTTATATGTGATTTTGTGATTTTCGGTTAATATATAACATGCCTAATGTCTTGTTAACTTCTTTCTATTTTTTATTGATGTGTATTGTCCACGTAAGCTTTTTGTCCATACGTACTCCAAGATATTTGATTGCTGTGTGATTTGCATTCCATTCGATTTGCGTATTGCTAATGATTATTTTTGGCGGATCTTGTCCTCTTCTTAATGTAAACACCTTTGCTTCGCATTTGTTCGGGTTTAGTTTCAGGTGCCATTTTTCGAATCATTCCGTTAGTTCATCTAAGGCTGTTTAGACTTGATTTTTAGCTATATTGATAGGTTTTCATGCTGTTCTAGTATTGCTGTGTCGTCCGCGAACATTGCTAAACACGTGTTATCGATTAATGGAATATCATAGACAAAAATATTAAAGAATATTGGCCCTTTCTTTTTATTAATTTATTTATTAGGGTTTTTAATTTTACCGGTGTATCTCAATTTCAGTGGTTATAAGAGTTGGTTGGTTGTTATTTTCCAACTCTTTTGGCAGATTATAATTGTTGGATGTGGATAGTTGTTCAAATGTATCATTACCGATAACTGTACAAAGCAAATTGGCATACCCAGCAATGGGTAATATGCCGTGATGATATATTTATTTATTTATTTATTTATTTATTTATTTATTTATTTATTTATTTATTTATTTATTTATTTATTTATTTATTTATTTATTTATTTATTTATTTATTTATTTATTTATTTATTTATTTATTTATTTATTTATTTATTTATTTATTTATTTATTTATTTATTTATTTATTTATTTATTTATTTATTTATTTATTTATTTATTTATTTATTTATTTATTTATTTATTTATTTATTTATTTATTTATTTATTTATTTATTTATTTATTTATTTATTTATTTATTTATTTATTTATTTATTTATTTATTTATTTATTTATTTATTTATTTATTTATTTATTTATTTATTTATTTATTTATTTATTTATTTATTTATTTATTTATTTATTTATTTATTTATTTATTTATTTATTTATTTATTTATTTATTTATTTATTTATTTATTTATTTATTTATTTATTTATTTATTTATTTATTTATTTATTTATTTATTTATTTATTTATTTATTTATTTATTTATTTATTTATTTATTTATTTATTTATTGGCGAAGATATTGCATTTTTCGTAATTACTTTGGTGGCAAATATTATTAATTTTAAGTGAGGGGATAATTATGGTTTGCCCAATTATTCATTTTGTTATTTTGTTATTTATGTATCGCCTGGATTGATTTCCGAGAGGTATTTTTGATTTGTTTATTCTGTTATTGTGTAGTTCTTTATGTACTAAATGTGAAAGTCGGTTTACATCCTGTTTGTATATTCTGTTGTGCGTTCTTTACCATAATCGTTGCGCTTTATTTTTTTTCTTTGATTAATGTAACATGTGCTGCGGAGTCGCGTTCTGATGTTGTTTTTTCGTATTTATTTGGCTGGTTCCGTTTACTACACTTGTTATGTATTCAGTGTATTTTTTATTGCAGTGTCTGTATCTTCTTTAGTTGTGTCTTTACTTGGGCTGGTAATAGTTTTAAATAATTCGGTTTGGAGTGTTTCCCAGTCGATTTTTTTACCACTGGTTTTATGATTAGTTATTGGGGTTGTTTTTGAAGGGTGATGATTACAGATATTATGTCTTGTATATCTGATTGTTGTATTTTATATGTGTAGTGAGTTGGTTCTTGGGGTGCCACGATTTGCATGGTGTGGTTTCGTGTTATTTCTTGTAGTTACGATTCTTCGGGATTGTTTTTTTGCATCCTCTTTGGGTATTTTTGCTATACTATAATTTTTTGACTCTGTCGGGTACAGTAATAAAACTATAAATGAACTATAAATATCGCAATTATGATAAAGCGGCATATCCTTTACTTTCTGTAGTATAATACTGTTTGGCATCGGCCCATATTTTTGAGCCGCTCTATTCATGCATTGAATCAAACGTCTACAAGGTATGTATAGGGAAATAGCCTTACAGCCTTAAGATATTATTTTGAACAAAAATAGACTTTATGAAAAGGACCCTCTTTTTGTAAACTTGTTGTCTTGACTACTTGTACTTTGTTATTTACCTGATGAAGACAGCACTTCGCTGTCGAAACGTTAAATAATAAAAAATATACAGAACTAATCCCAAATATTGTTTTTATTTCATTATTATGAGTTCTGAAAGCTTCTTTCAATATTTATATTTTTTTAAATTTGTTTGCATTAGATCTCTAAGTTTAAGTAAAATAATTTTCCTACCAAATGGTTATTCTTCTAGCATTGGTATATTCAAATAATAATAATAATAATTGTGAAGGTATTGATTACAACAATGAATATTTTGGTTAAAGCTCAATAATGTTGATTGTAAAAATGAATCCGACAATGAATTTAGTAGAAAAATAAATAAAATAAATATCCTGCTAAACGGATAATTTTATGGCATTTTTATGTTGCAAGCTATAACTATAACATTGTTGATTACAACAAACGATTTTATTTATAAGATAATAATATTGATTACAACAATTAACTTAACAAAGGATATTTCATCAATATATTTAGCATTTTTCGAAGAAACACGAAACTCTGCCATCAGATGACCAAAAAAGTGAGGTTAATCCATCGGTAAACTTAGGTAGAGGCAGGACTAAACATAGTCCGGAGTTAGTTCGGACTTAGTTCTAGACTAAAGTTAAACCTTTTCTATGAATAAGTAGAGAAGTTAGTACCGAGATGATTCAAGTTTAGTCTGGCTTAAATTTTCTATAAATACGGCTGTGTAAGAACTACACAACCCGATCTACGCAACCGTAACCGTACTCATATACAGCGGGCTAGCTCAATCGACTAATGTCGGTATGGCGTCACACGCTACTCTGTCACATATTCGCGGTTGAATATCTCAAGAAGTATTGTCCCCGGCAAACTGAGGTTTTTATTTTTGCTCTTATATATTTTTCTTTCTATTTTTTAGTGCTAAGTTGCTTTTTTGGTTTACACTTACTTTAAACGTTGTACGCTTACTTAAAAAACATCCAGTATAATCTCTAAATCGAAATATATTTTGTTTAAAAATATGAAAATATCAATGCTAAATATATTTTTATTTTACTTTTACATATATTTAATATTTGCATGTTTAATTTAAAAACTTTGACGGGTAAAGTACAATTTGTTTAATATACATTTATTTCAGTGTACATACAACCATAAATAGTTATAAATTTTTTATCTGGATGGCTTCAGAATTCACGTTTCGAAACTATACATATTAACTCAACTCAAATTCTAACCAGTGTTGTCGGGGGTGGATTTATTAATTTTTAATTATTAATGTCACCATCCAAGTATCTATCATTTTAGGTGCTGGTTATGTTAAATTCGTTATTTCTTGTCATAAATTCTCAGTTTTTTATTATCTTAATTGGCATTAGTGTGAAGTTTTTAAATTACAAAAGAATTTACACGAACAGAGTGTTTAACGGATGTAGGACTCCTCGATTATTTTCTTTCTTATTGAGAATAGCAAAAAACCATCCAGATCAAATTTATAAGTCGAAAGGAACATTCACTTATTGAAAATAATATTTAAAGCAGGTAATATTCAATTTAAAGTGTAGATATATTTTATTTAACATGATACAAAGCAGTAGGCCATTCATCTTTGAAACGTCCGAATAAACAGGGCAAGGATTTGAAAAAAATAACGCTGAATTGAAATCGAGAACGTTATTTTTATAACACGTTTTGTACCAGAACCGGTTAACTAGGTATTTATTTAATCGATTTTTAAATAGATTTATTTGTTTGGATTAAACCGGTCAATAAAATTAGTTAAAAACGAAAAATCTTTTATTTACCTACATTATTTTTGAACTTAGTGTAAACAGTAGTTACTTTTATAACAATCAAAATATTTTGAAAAGTTCTGTTTGGAAAAGAAAGGTTTAAAAACCGGCTTTAATTTGTTTCGGTTAATAAACGACTACACTGTAATTATTTGTTAATGGAACTTTTCGATTTGCATTTATTGAAGTATATAATTGTTAGTAACTAATATGTGAAGTGCATATGTACTTAAATCATATCGAAGTCAGGCAGCAGGACAAAGTCGCGTACCCCTAAACAAAAGATAGCAGCCAAAATTCGAGATACAGTCATAAACGAGATACAATGGGAAGACAGGTGATAGTTAGATACATGGTGTACCTATGTGAAACATATGATATTAGTTTTAGTCTTACTTTATATTTTTCCACTAGAGAGTTGCAATGGGAGATTGGGACTACAAACTGTGAGCTTCTCGAAGTAGTTGATTTGAACATTATTAGAAGCCAGAAGTCTATGAGTATAAACGTCTCTATTATCACCTAGATCTACTCCAGAGACCGCAAGATTTCATATTTATCTTTTACCTTTGTAAGACTTGAATATCACTTCGTCAATAGTTGAGTAACCTCTGAGGCTTTCCTACTCTTACTCATAACACCATCTTCACAACAAACCCTTCCAAAGCAATTCCTCCACGTCCAGCTCGACGCCCAACAAGTCTAATTCTCTCTCAACCTCTACTCGTCTTCGTGCACACGAGGTTTATTTTAATCTCTTATTGCAGCGATGTACTGTTGTGGATTATCCGGACGAAGTTATTTTTCTCCCAACCATTTTTCTTCCATCAAGTCTCTATATTTTTACCTTACACTGTACCGATATACCGTTATGGATTATTTCAGGGGTGCCCAACCCGTCGATCGTGATCGACCAGTCGCCACGACGAATGGAATTGATCTTTGGCGATTGACAAAATTTCTGAACTGTATCACTCGAACCAATCCGAAATAGAACTTGAAATAATCAACAATCAAAATATTGTTCATTTAAAATCAGTTAATCAAGAAGTAGTTTGGAAATACACACATGAGAAATTTCCAATATTAAAAATATTGCTCAAAACATCCTAGCTTGTTTTGGATCAACATATTTGTCAGAATTTGCATTTCCAAACATGAATAATATAAAAAAACAAACTAAGAAATAAAATTCAAATGATCATTCTGATCAATGCTTATGATTAGCTACGTCATCATACCAACATGACTATGAAAGTATTGCGAAGTAAGGTCAATTCCAAATTTCACATTGATATACTTCATAATAAATAAAAGTGTTTATTTACAGTTATCATATAAATATTGATGTATTTCAGAAATGATCACACATATATAATTTTCTTCCAATTTATTTGTTTTACTCGTCGATCGTCAATTAACTTGCTATGCAAAATTGGTCGCGTAGTACAAAAGATTGAACACCTCTCTGGGTTAATTTGATGGAGCCATTTTTCTATCGGCCACTATTCTCCTCGTGCATACTAAGTCTATTTTAACTTCACATTACGGTGGTATAGCGTTGTGGGTTTTCCGAACGGAGCCGTTGGTCCATAAATTAATTTTCTCTACTAGGTCTCTATTTCTTCACGGGTCCACCATATCTCTATTCTTTCGCTTGTGAACCAGGTCTACACGTATCTACCAGGTCTGTGTGTCGACTAGGTCTTTTTTGCTATGCGTGTTGACCAGGTCTCTATTTTCCACGCGTATCTATCAGTTCTCTATTCCCCCGTATGTTTACCAGTTCTCTATTTCTCTACGTGCACAACACGTCTAATTTTAAATTTACATTGCCCGTGTGTACCATTCACTACGTTTTCTCCATCCAGTCTCTATAGGGTACGTTCGGCATTGACATCTACGGATTGCTCAGAGCTCATAGGTCACGTGATGGATTTCACAGATGTTAATACTAATGCCGAACGCTCCAGATTCACAGTTTAAGAGGGAAATTACAATGCACAAATGTGTAAGTAGGGCTGTTTTCAGTAACTTATTAAAATATATATTTCTAAAAAATTTCGTAGTATTTATAAATTTAATTTTGTAGGTATTATATTATAAAATAAGTAAAGACATGAACATGACTACGGACTAATAATATATTTTATGATTACCTTCATCCATTAATTCTCTATTAAGCGATGGTGATACGAGCTTTCTGACAAATGTTATATGATGTGTTTTGCGAAATTTTTAGAACATACTTTCTGGCTTACCTATAAATTCGCAATCTTTATGGTCTTTCTCCATTGTTTTCATAAAACATGCTTTAAATGACACATATATAAATTCAATTTTTTGTTCATTTTAACTGTTACTCTTGACTGGCTACTAACGTAGAACTGAGTCAATTAGTAGTTCAAATTCCTTGGAACACATCTGGTAACAACATGGTCAAGAATTCTAAGAACTACCCTTCGCCGGTTTAAATTTTTATTCATCAATATCTACGCGGGAATTTTTAACTGACCCGCTACAGAAATGACAGTTCAGATTAAGGCTTATACGCATGCTCAGAATCGAGAGCACAGCATGCTCGATGACCAAGCGCCGAGCACACAGAGCGAGCTCTCTCTAGATGCTCAGCGAGTTCAAGGAGTTCAATGCCGAACGCTATAGATCGCTCTGATGTCAATGCCGAACGCAGTCATGGGCTCTGAGCGCTAAAAATGTTAATGCCGAACGTATCCATAATTTCACCTCTCATTGTGGCGTTGTACTGTTATGGGTTATCCGGACGGAGCCGTTTTTCCTTAATTAATTAATTTTACTTAATTATCATTTATTCATTTCAGCAGCATAGTTGTTTCTATGTGGTGGAATATTGGTTGTTGTTCTGGAGTCGTCTATTGATAAAAATCTATCATTCAGCAGCTTAAATTTTGCTTGTTTATGTTATGCATTGGCTTTTAAAACACATTTCCTGCAACATAGGAAGAACATAGACTACAGACAAAAACTAGCAGTTCTATTGTGCCAGTATCATTGCTCTGTGTACGGGAACCGTGAATTATTTTGTTTCTGTAGCCATTGTTGCAATATCACAACACGTAATACATTTAAGGTGTAGGCCTTTTAAGCTTTGAAAATGACGTCCAGGTTTCTTCGGAAACATTTTGCTATTATTGCAATATCACAAGATGTAAGACTTGTTGGCTTTGAGGACGATGTTCATGTCAAACTTATGGAACAAATGCCATGAAATATACCTACGAGAAGCTGACCTCTCTGTAACATAGCATTAATAATAATAATATTTTGTCGGCTTATCAACATTTTTATGTTATAGCCCTGTTCAAATACTTTTTTTATATTGTTACATTTCATTACATTGTACATATAATTGTATTTGAAAACACAAACATCCAAGCCCCTGGTGGGAATCGAACCCACGACCCCAGGATCCTTCGAGCGCTAACACCAACGACCACCTACACTGAAAGACTTGACAGTACAGTGCTTTCAAAAATTACTTAATTCTCACACCGATAGAACAGCGCACGTTGCGGTGCTGGCAAGAACTATTTTTGACGCGCTTAATTTTGAATGCTGTAATTTTTTACCTCGGATTTATATTTTGAAAGTAGTGTAAAGTAAAACAACAAAATTTGCAATATGTACATTTATTATTAAAAATATATATATACAAAAAATATATACAAAAAAATAAAAACAAAAATATATACAAAAAAATAAAAACAAAAATATATACAAAAAAATAAAAATAGTTATTTGTATATCAAGTGCTGAAAGTCTATCTTTGTCGAACCAAAACGAAAGTTGCAGCCTGAGCGAAGCGAAGGTTGCAATCGTTTGTGTTTTACAAAGGACTTTCAACACGTGTTATACACACTATTTTTTCTACTCCTGCAAGATAAAAAATAAGGAAATAAAGAATTATTTTCTAAAAATAATTTGACATTTATTTTCAATGCTTGTATTTGTGATGCGTATCTATGACAACAACAAACATTCTATACAACATTTTTAAGTAAAATTCGTTGCTAGGATACCGAAGCGTGCTGCAAAGAGTTACTTTCAACATGAAAAACAAACCAGAAAATTGTATTTTCAGAGCAGGAGTAGAAAAAAATATATGTACAACAAAAAAAATATATTTACACAATTGGTAATAATTTTCAATAACATTATTGTTTTTTATAATGTCAAGACATCTAATTTTTTTGTTAATTAGTGTGCAAAAATGATTTAATAAAACCACTGTCAATAAATTTGTAACATTTTTCTTCATTGCACTCCCGTGCACTTTGCAAAAAGTGGAAGGCATGGAGGAGACGTCCAAATTTGTTGTTAAAATGTTAGGAAGGGTAATAATAGAAGGAATTCGAGAAAAAATCTCTTCTTTACTTTCCTCATCTATTGTAATGCAACGTTCATTAGCATATTTCAAAAAATGGACCTCGTTCCCCCCGTAGTCACGTAAAACTGTTAAATCGTGAATGCTCGTTGATGTTTTTCAACCACTCACGACGCACATCTTCCGTCCATAGAAAACAGAACAAATTTCCCCGTTCCTTCACTGGCAAGGTGTTAATAATGCATCCTTTGTCCACACAAAATTTCTTGTGCTGAAAATAATAAAACAGATATAATGTTTGAACACTTTCTAAAGATCGGTACTTCACAATTAAAATTGAACTTTTGTGTCATGGTAAACAAAGTATCAATTTAACAAAAACTGTTCAAAAAGTTACTAATTTTGAATACTAATATGCATATAAGAATATACACATATAATAAAACAGATATAATGTTTGAACACTTTCTAAAAATCGGTACTTCACAATTAAAATTGAACTTTTGTGTCATGGTAAACAAAGTATCAATTTAACAAAAACTGTTTAAAAAGTTACTAATTTTGGATACTAATAAGCATATAAGAATATACACATATTCCAACGCCAAAATATAAAGCTTACAATATGTCATTTAAAAAAAATGCGTATAATGTTATAATAAACAGTGTAACTTGAAATAGAATTATAATATATTTATACTTACAGCACTCATGGTTGACGATTGTTCAAAACAAAATAAACACTTGCACTGAAACACCGAGCAAACACTTAAAAAGGCCTTATTGGTTCGAATGATAACCAACATGACAACAAACAAATGACCGTTGAATGTTTTGAAATTCAAATAGCTGTCACTGACGGTCACGTGAGTGGTGGGAGGTACAAATTGTGAACTGCACTAGCGCCAGCGGCAACTCTAGTGGTGCTGGCGATAATTACATACCACACCAATACATATGCAACTCGGTAATTTTTCCCGCATATGAGTGTCAGGGGCCTGGCTAACACACTACCTCAACACGCTCGGCCACCGAGGCGGCTACTAGCATTAAGGGGATTCTGTACACGTTGTGCTAGTGGTGCGCTGCGGGGTCGGTATAAAGGGGGTTAAGCCATGTGCTCGGAATGGGCGTATACATTTAGGTTGTCAAAGAGTGGTCATAGATAGTTTGTAAGTAGTGGCGAGACGACAGGATATAATTATAAGCTGTAGAAGAGGTATAAAATAATGTGTAGGGAGTCTGAGCTGTATTTCTTGGCGAGGGGGTTGAAGCATGGACGGAAGGGACGCTGCAAGGAAACTTATCCTATTGGTGACTCGGCATACAGAGAGGCATATTCAAATTGCAATTTAAAAATTTCCTCACCATAATTAAAATCATTGCTGATTGTATCTGTTTATTTTTTTTTTTGTTTTTTATTCGTTTCTTCGGGATTTTGTTTAAGCGTTTCTGAATACGACGGGTTTCCAAACTTTTAGTAAATTTCCTGGACTTTGTCCTTGACACAAGTTTTATGCAATTCATAGTGAGGTTTTCTTGTATTAATTGACACAAGGGCTGCATCAGCGCGATGTGCATGATCGACTGTTACAATAATTAATGCGTTTGCCACCAACAAATTTTGCTACGATGGAATTAAAGTGTTCGACGGCATTACTATTGCAATTATGTATTAAATTTCTTGCGTGTAATGCTAGTTGTGCAAGTTTTTTCAATTTTGTGTGAACTGCTGGATATTCTAATTTGAGCACTCTGTAAAAGTTTTCTTCATTCATTTTGAGCAAAAATAATCCGTACATTCTGAATGTTCTCCAAAAATACGACGAATTGAATTTTTTACATCATTTTTTAATTTTTTTAAGGCGTATTATTGATTAGTGTGGTTCTTCCACTGATTTACTGCTCCAACTACAGCATTTCTTAACTTTAATGTTTTTCCTTCAATTCTTGTTTTTAGAACTTTATTATACCGATTATCTTGTTATTACAAAAATTACGAAGTAATTGGTTAGTGTATTCTATTTCCTCAATAGTTATATTATTGTACGGACAACACTCTAAATTCTTTTTATACGTGCTGCTGTCTCTATCGGCTATAAATTTTCCATATTTGATATTATACATTTCCATGCTCGTATTATTTATAATAACAAAAAGAACGTGTTCACCAATCTTTAAAGTTAAAGGTTTGTTCAATAATATATCATACTGCAAACTATACGTGCTAGCCTTCGATTTTATAAATCTATTCTACACCGCTAGAGAGCAATACTTACAAGCGTATTTAAAATCATTTCTAATGACAAAATCGTAGTACGATATTTACAATATGTGATATGAAATTAATGATATATAAATAAAAACATGTCCAGGAAAGTTCAATTTAGGTTTCTGCAGCGCTAATTGTTAAAATTTTTGTTGTGCATATTATGAAAAATTAAGTTGAAATTCAAAGGAATTTCTTTCAAGTTTTACCAAATTTATTGTCATATTCGTCAACAATTTTTTAAAAGTGGCACTGTAGAACCACGCATATAACCTTTACGTTTAATGTGATTTGAATTTTAATTTAAATTTTTATATAATACTGGAGTTATAGGTATACAACGAAAGGCATTTTTGTGGTTAAATTAAACGGGTAGAGAATGCTCTTAATACGAATAATTCTATTACAGTACAATTCAATTACGGAATTTCAATATTTGTAAAGACTTTGGTGCTACTGAAACTGAAACTGAAAAATATTAGACTTAGCAAAACAGATCTGGTCACATTTTTAACTAAGCATTTTACGCGTGATGATAATTAAAAATAATTTACCTATGTATTTATTAAACTAATATTACAAAATGCACAAATGACAATTACTTTTTCACTTGACCAAGCTATTTATTCTATGATTTGGTTTGGATAATATAACTTTCCTCCATTCTGTCTACTGCAAACTACAATTTATTAACATGCAGATTGTTAGGCCACTGCTCTGTCAGGGTCTTGCGGACGGTTTCCCGCTAGGGTGAAGAAAGAATTTCCGAAAAATATGAGTTCTTGCTTCCTAGTCAATGTAAGGTAACGCATCAGACATTAGATTTAATATACAGGGCTAGTGACCTGTAAAGTCAAAAAAAAAAGTAACAATGACTATGTTGTTATGACATCCTTGATGTCATGTAATTGATGCAATAATGCATAAGTTATGTACTCTTTTGGAAGGAATCTGAATCTGCGTGCTGTCAGTTCTAATATACTTACTCTCACCTGTTTTTGACAGCCACTTCGAATTACGATAATTTTTGAGTAAATCCTACTAATAATCTTTCGAGTTATAATTAGTGCCAAGACTAGAATTTGGAATAAAATTAAATTAATCATTCAATATAGGAGTACTTTAGGCAGCCATTTTTCAAATAATATGAACACATTCAGAGATATTTAAAGCCGGATTTATAATGAAGTAACGCAAATCGCAACGTAGTTTATGTAAAGTACGAAGTAACGTAAGCGAATTAGGTGATTTATATTAAAAAGTAGTTCCACTATTGCTAGCCAATCAGGTAATAGTATAAAAATTTCACTTGTAATTCGATATCTTTCGTTTAACTTCCTCAAACAACAAACAATCAAAACAAAATGAAATCTGCCAGATGGAGAATGGTTGATAATAAAGATTTCTGTGCAACCGTGCGCAACGTTCAAAATGCTGCCTTCTGATTGGCCAGCGGTATAAAATTTTAGTTAAGGCAAGGTAGAAAGTTGAATGTTGGGCAACTATTGCTTTACATATTTTACCTTACTTCTTACTTTACTTGAATATAAATCATTACTAGCTCTAGTACACACTCAACTTTTTACGTTACCGATATACTATTCACGTTATCTGTTACGTTACTTCGTTATAAATCCGGCTTAATGGTTACACATTTACACCTGTTCCTTACCAAAAATTGAATTTCGAAGCCCCTTGCATTTATTAAAAATGTAATATTTTAATCAATCCTTATTTTATTTTTTAATAATATGTGTATACCATGATTTTTTTTATACTTTTGAATACAAATTTCATGGACTTTTAAATAAATATAGGTATAAGGTGTTTCTGTAAATTTGATTATTATAAGAGTGCTATGACTAAAATAAATGAATACATATTTTTTGATCATATATTTTTTATTAAATGTAAATTTCTTTCATAGTACTTTAATTATATATGAAAAGTAACATGTATTCATTTATTTCATTTATGGCACTCTTTTAAGAGCCAATTTTAAATAGAATTAATATAAATTTTATATGCATTTTCCTCAAAAAAAAAATCATTATATGAGCATATGAAAATATTATATCATGGAAATTCTTCATTGAATAAGTAAATATAAAATATATGTTCAATTTAACAAACAAATATATTTTTTGTGCCAAAAATGCCTAAATAAAAAAAATATTTTTACGCTATAATGTAGAATACATAATACTAAATAACTGTTATTTGAATTTTTTTTCTGACGTTATTTGTTTAGGTTTAAGAAATATCTGGATATTAGAAATGAAACCATTATATTATAATCTATGAAAATAATCAGAACATAGTTTTTAATCCTGTTTACTATTATATTTCATTTAAAATATCTCCTCTTTAATCTCTACCAACATAGATCCCCTTCCGCCAAATCACCAGTGGACAAAATCGTTAGAGAATATGGAGAGAATAGAGGTTCCAGTCCATATCTAAATTTGGTGTAAAAAAAAATATTAATAAAAGTTTTAAATTGCAAATACATACGTACTATTTGATTAGAAAATTCTTTAATAAAGGTTTGTAGGTTCATTTGTAAAATATGTACGTAATAAATTAATTTTGTGTAATATTTGAATAGGTATTTGTAATTCTATAGTAGCCCATTGGAATAGTTTACAATTACTTTGTATAAGACGAAAATTAAATAAGACCTACTTTTATTGTTTTCTTTATTTACATGATACTTATATATAAGGATTGTTTTGAGACACATAGACCAATGGAATTATAAAAATTATCAATGTCAAATTGAAGCTTATAGCAGTTGGAGTCATTCTTCCGTTGCACTTTATTTATGCTTTGTCCTTAAATTGACAAGGTCACGAGGCGTAGAACAAAGAATATCATACATAGAACAATGACATGGAATTATTAACCGTCAGTTTGTTGTATTTGCAACAGTGGTGACTTGGAGAGAGAATACTTAACCCTGACGCTATTGCATATATACATGACATATTACTACATATTTATATAAGTAATCACGTTATATTTGTGTATAAATACATTCAAGGTCATCGATGCAAACAATGTGTTTAGCATCAGTCTCCAACGCCTTACCCTCTCCATGACTCGTTATCAATGTTTGTAACTTGTTGCTATAAAAAATCCAACGAGTAAATGACCGAAAAAAGGCCAATAATTGTGGTACACAGTGTTATTAACCAAGGTTAGCTACATACATGCACGTCGTTGCTCGCGTTCCATTCGGATGGTGCGACAGGCGTGTTCTTGGGACACGCAGGACCGTATCATATTATTTCACATCTTTTATAATCTATTACATTCGTTATGTTATTAAGTTTAACAACCTATCTACATACTACCTAAATTACACACATTTATTTAAAATTAGATTCCAATTAATTATCCAATAGATAAGTATTTATTTTAATACCTTTCGTAATAGGTAAATAGATAAATGTATTGAACAATATTGTTTCAGTTTTGAAATGCTATAGCTAATCACATTTATAATCTTTTTAGAAATTAGATTTTATAGCATGTTTTGAGATGTAGCAAAAAAAAGAAAAAAACAATAGAATTTATAAGTTCATTTTAGTAGAATTTATTTCACTTAGAAATTGTTATGTGAAAAATATATATTGTTTATTTAATATATACTTAAAAATACATGATATAAATTTTAACATTATTATACAGTTGTTAATATCTCCATGGATAATAATATACAACCGTGTTTTTCCCGATTATAAGAAATAAACGCATTTCTTGTTTAAACATATAGAGGTAATGTGAAAGTTTCCACAGTGGTTGTACCTGCACCAAAATTTTTTATTAATTTTTCCTAGAATGTTATGAAAGAGATAAATAAAAATAATATGACGTTAACCTATGTTTGTTTTATTTTTACAAAAACGTACAAATATGTTTATAACGACAAAATTAATAAGAATAATAAAAAACAATAATAAATGATATGAAGTTTCGTAAATAATTATAATATTTTCGTTTCGATTCCGAAAATACAGACAAATAAATTATTTGTTCAGGTATTATATTTATGCAATAAAAATAATTAAACACACAACATATTTCATATAATCATTGTTTTGGCTAATATAATTTTTAATTTGGTTTGTTATTACGTAATTTAATATTAAATTTATGTTTGTCTGATTTGCGCATTCTTTTTGTTTATATTCGCGAATAAAATTAACTCATCGTCATCTAGTGAGCAAAATCTGAACTGTTAAAAAATTATTTCTTATTCCATTTTTAAAAGTTATTTCAAATGTAACCAATATAATGATATTTGGTTATAGTTCTTGTGTCGCAATTTATGTAATATCGTATATAAAATACACAAATAATATCAAAATTCTGTACTGTCAAAATACTACGTATGTTTTTGAGCGGCCATATTGGTGGGAACACTAGCGCTGCGTCGGTAATTTTCCTCGCGTATACTTACAGCAAAATTCACGGGTGATGGCGAAGACCCGCGCATACTAGGCCACTCCTTTCTTAAGCACGATTGGTGCGAAAAATGTCAGTAGCGTGCTTCATAATTTAACTTAAATAAAGTTTAAATATAAAAATGAATAATGTTGCACTTCAAAATAATGAACAAAATTGAAGTTATTAACAATAAAAATAAAACTTGGGCACGTAATAAATGATAGATTACAATAATAATACTAATTTATTAACATAAAAACGCGTGCAAGTCTACAAAAGAAGAGGTACAACAAATTAACTCAATAAAAAAGAAAACATAATATGTACATACAATGTTGTCTTTTCTTATTATTATCTTTTTGAGTTTCTAAATTTTCCAGTTTAACTTTAATATTTTTTGTTGCACCTGCAATACTTTCAAGTTACCGTTAAATTATGTTTCTGTTCTACACAATGTGCGGTAAAACCAATACTAAATTTGTTATTATTTATGGACTTTTGATATAAAATTCTTTGTTTAAATTACCGGCGTGTATCAAATTGAATGTGACCCTTGTAAAGGACAAAGCGGAAAGTAATTCACACAAAGAATTAAAGAACATCAAAAGTCATACTCTAATTGTTAAGATATGTTCACCAAGTGCCAACCAGAAATTCAATCCAGTATACGTATATTGAAATACTACTTAACAATGCTACGCCACTGACTCGAAATTAATTTTGTGTTTAGCCATCTGGAATAGGGGTTAGGTTGCAGTTTGATTTTCTGCCCATATCTTCTTCTCGCCATCACGTTCGGCGTTTGCTGTACTTATATATTGGATAGCAGCGATTAGGGGTGAACAGAGATTTAACATGGGAGTTTAGTTTTATGCAATTTCCTGCTCCCATTTAATTTTACGACAATAACTATAGAGTGCAAAGCTGTAAAGAATTAAAAGTTGTATACAAAACATATTTTTTTATTATGTTTTTGATTTCTACACAATTTTAAAAAGAAATTTCAAAAGTTCCGTTTCTTAGTAGCAATAGTCATGATATACATAGAACACAATATTATTTTAAGCATATTGTTAATTCTTTTCTAACAAATTAAGTACGGAACGTGTGTTTATTACAAAAAAAATATTATGGTGGATATATGTAATTATCGAAGAACTCAGAATTAATTTAAGTTATATTGATATTGACGTTTATAAATAATTTATGAAAACCAGAAAAAGAATATTAAGTGTCACGGCTATTGCTACTTATTAATAGAAATTTTGAAATTTATTGGTTACAAAATTAACTTCAGTGTTTTATTATTTTTTTCAAAAACCCATACTATAAAATCCGAGTCCTCAAATTGGTTATTTATTATTATTTCTCCTTTCGTACCTCTAATCATTTTAATTAACGAGTTTTCATAAATTGTTTGAAAGTATACGCAGTATGCCCAGAAAAGTATATGGCGTGTATCTCCATACACTCCTATACTCTATGATGGGACCACCACTGGCTATTTAACAATTTTGTTCATGAAGACAAAATGAAAAATTTAGTATTACGTTATATCATAAGGCTGAGATTAATTAACAAGAAAATTAATTGTTATCAATCTGACTGTTGCTTAGGTCCTAGGTACCAATTACCGATTGTCTTCAAAGAAAATAAATTAGTCCTTTCATTATTGTGGTATAATTATAATATATGCACATAAATATTTTAATTACTATTGTAAAATTTCGTTGAAATTTTGGGGAGCCCAAAAATTTGGGGGCCTTAAGTGGGTGCTTGTAGTACCTAGTGAACAAAATACTTCCCGCCGCTTATTGAAATTTATTTGCTGTGAAGTTGCATGCAAGCGAAAGTTTTTTCAAAGTTAACGGCACCAGCAATACTTGAGTTTTAAAAACTTTCTGATGTGAATTTAACATATTATCCTTTGTTAATGCATTGATATTTGAAAATTAGTTTCTAGGTTTATTTGTTTGTTAATATAATTCACACATAGGTATTTCTTAGTAGCATAATAAAGTGGCCCGGAGTCCACCCACTTATTTTTTGAAAAAGATTATATCAATATTTTAATATATATCATCTTTATTTCCCATATATTAGTTTTCTATTCTTAGGACATTTCTGGCTGTAAGTATTGCTTGTGACATTATGCTTTTAAATTAATTAACTTTATTAATTTGAATTTTGGAAAAGCTCGTTTTCTAGTGTCGGATATGACTGCAACTGTCAAAAATAATTACAAGGCTTTTGATAAATCAGGAAACGTACTGAAAATGCCGCTATTTCAAACACTTATGAATTCTAATAAATTTCAATATATACTGCGAATGTTATAGTGAATAAATAAAATAAATTGGCAAAAGAACAGCTTTGGCAAACGTTATCTTTTCTTGCCGCCAGAGACTTAAAGTTTATGTATTAATGAATACTTGAAATAATAATTTGCATAAAGCGCCTAACGTTATAAATAATATTAATACTAATCTAATTTTATCGTTAAATAAATAAATAAATAAATAAATAAATAAATAAATAAATAAATAAATAAATAAATAAATAAATAAATAAATAAATAAATAAATAAATAAATAAATAAATAAATAAATAAATAAATAAATAAATAAATAAATAAATAAATAAATAAATAAATAAATAAATAAATAAATAAATAAATAAATAAATAAATAAATAAATAAATAAATAAATAAATAAATAAATAAATAAATAAATAAATAAATAAATAAATAAATAAATAAATAAATAAATAAATAAATAAATAAATAAATAAATAAATAAATAAATAAATAAATAAATAAATAAATAAATAAATAAATAAATAAATAAATAAATAAATAAATAAATAAATAAATAAATAAATAAATAAATCGTCACGGCATATTACCAATTACTGGGTGTGCCAATCTGCTTTATATACAGATATCGGTAATGATAAAATATTTGTACCGTGCGGGTGCTTACTAGGCGTCACCTCACGGGCACTCATTGCTGGCGTGGAGAGTGCACCACACGGATCAATTTTGTGCCATTAAAATTCGAAGTAATTTTTGGCGTCGATCGGGATCGAACCAGGGTCCCCAGATTCGCGACCAAACACTCAGGCACACGGCCACGAGACCCCATAATTTTATCGTTAAGAACATAAAATATGCATTTATGAATATTTACACAAGAACAAAATTATGTAGAAGCCATTGGGTGTAACGTCACTCTGGTTAACACAGGAAATGATGATGAGAACTTAGTTCTTCAAATACGTATATAGTTTATATTCTAAATTTAAGGTTCATGGGTAATTGTATTAGTTTTAGTTATAAATAAACTTAGACACCTCCTATTATTAAACATTATTAGGATTCAGGAAAAATAATAAATTATATACAATAATAAATTTATTTGCTTAATTTAACAACATAATAATAATAAGTTACATAATATGTTTTATCTTTGAGGTAACACCTGGTAAAAACCCACACGGTATGAATATGTCACCACCATGAACGATATCTGTGAACAAAGTATATTGGCATATCTAGCAATAGGTATTAAATGATAATTATTCATCAAATGAAAATTTTTAACATTAGGTATAGCATACGGAAAAATAAAGATTATTAATTACAATACCAAATTATTATTATTATTAATTATTATTATTATTATTATTATTATTATTAAAAAAAGAAAATTAAACAAAATAAAGAAAATGACATGTTTCTCCACACTCGACACAATCTTCTTTATTTTTTTTTGTAGAAAATAGTGTGATAACAAATCTGCATAGAAGGAGCTAAACATAGAAGGAAATTAGTTTTTATAATTAAAAATACAATATAATATATTTTTACCTGAGTTCAAGTGTGATCAATAGAATTATTACATATGAGACAAAAATATCTTATCCTCTGTCTTCCTCTACCAATCCCTAGAAATGCGGTATATACCGTTATTATGACCTTCGGAAAAACCCTTAGTTACTGTACTAACAAATACAAAATCTTACAAATAACTAATATCATTTTCCAATTGTTTATATATCTACATATACACATCGTCAGTATGTTTCATGAAAAACTCTAGTTTTTAATATAATATTATGAGCACGAGTAAATAATGCTTTAAATCAATTGTAATCTGATATATTTTGCATTTCACACATTTATTTATCTATCTTGTAACATGCTATGTACTCGTATATTCAATAGTTTGTTTCTAACACTATCTAATAAGTAACGAAGAAAAAGATCTATGTATGTGAACTACGGAATTATAAATATAATAAGAGTAATAATATTAAAAAAAAAATCATTTGTATTACCAATGTAAGTACAATAAGTTACAGAATTCAGTAAAACTGAACATTTTATATTATGTTTGCCAATGTTCCCCTTTAATTTATTTGAAATTATAAGTACATATGTTACATTGTTACATGTTATTAATGTCAAGTCCATATTTTTTAAGATAGGTACTTTATCACAAATTGAAGGCAGAATATACGGCTTGAATCAACCCTAAAGGTCTAAACATGTTACAAAGGTAGTAGCACCTACCTACTGTAACAGATGCATGTAAGCAACTTGAATCTGCCCTACCAAAATTTCCTACCTTTTTCTTAGCATCTTTCGACCTTCCTACCTTAAATTAACTCAAGAAGATTCAGCAACACAATTGGAGATTAATCTTCCCTGTTTCTACCCCAAAACTTTACAATGTGTAAAATACCCAGGTATTTATTTTTCAAGATAAATACACTGGTATTTACCCATAAGGAGGTATATATTTAATGATTAAAAATAATACAAATAATATGAGTATTCAATATCATTGTAAAATATTTGAAGTCACATAAAACTAAATTAAATATTTTTTTTATTAACTAAAATAAAAACAAAAAGAACCACAAAAATAAACATTTTTTTATGCGAAACATATATGTATTATGTGTTAAGACTTGTTTCGTAGATGTTTTATAATGGGGTCCCCCACTCCTATTTTTTATAATTTTAAATGAAAGTTCGTTTAATTTTGAAACAATTCCTAGTCTCAAAAAGTTTTAATTGTTTTTAGTTTACCTGTAGTTGATTTTCAATATCAATAGGACGTCACGACGATACCGACTGCATCTTTCTCTTGCACCAGACTATAATAGGCTGCGACAATATATTTCAAAATCTCGCAAAATAATTATTAAAAAAATGTTTTTTTTTAAACCTGATCGTTATTTTTTTGAGTAATATTTAAGTATAAGCGTATATTTTATTATTTTATGTTATGGTAGAGTCCCATTGGCTAGGTAAATAGACTTCAGGGTAATTAACGGGTAAATACCCAGTTTATATCAACCTACCTACCCGACTCACATCACTATAGTTTTAACAAGTTTCATATACTTTCTAAATTGGAATAAATATACATGTTCCATTCGAAAATTAGAAGTTATCAATTACCCAAAAATATATTGAACTATATATTACAGAAATTATATAAAGGAGGTAACATATGTTAAAAATAATATTAAGCGGTTTATTTATAAACGCAGGAAACGGTGTATAGGGTGGTACAAATTCGAGGTCCTTACATGAAAAACTGTGTTGTTATGCACGCAACAAAAAACTGATCGTGAACCAATTTTTTGACACAATTTAGTAGTCACCATAGGAAATTTATATCTTTTATTTTTGAACTAATAGCTAAAACTTAATTTTCGCTTATTTTGAAAATATCACGCGTGTTGTGCGAGATAAAGAAAGTGTGTTTAGATAATAACCTAATAACTCTTGAATTATACCACAAATATAATATTTTTTTTTTAATGTGGAACATACAGGGTGTATCACGGAAAGTGAAACATAAGCGTTTAACATGGGAAATCAGTTTTTCCAGTGCGCATTGCTCCTCTAATTATTTTAGACAAAAAATTTCAAATGGATGTTGTAAAGCAAAAAATTCTACATCCGAATCAATAAAAACAAATCATTTTGGCTACTTCATAACAACAGCAGAAATAAAATTTGAAAATTCACGGAATTACAATTTAATAGGGTTAGCCATGGAATTAAAAACAAGAGACGAACAAAAGCGTAACGTTTTATTACGTCAGTGTCAGAATAATAATTGTCAAAATAAATACTAATAATTTGACGTATAAAATTTTACGTTTTTGTTCATCTCTTGTTTCTAATTCCATGGCTAATACTATTAAAATGTAATTCTGTGAATTTTCAAATTTTATTTCTGCAGTTATAAAGTAGCTAAAACGAATTTTTTTTATTCATTCGGATGTAGAAATTTTTGCTTTACAACATCTATTTGAAACTTTTTATCTAAAATAATTAGAGGAACAATGCGCACGGAAAAACTGATTTTCCATGTTAAACGGCTGTTTCATTTTTCGTGATACACTCTGTATGCTACATATGTTGGAAATAGTTTCATCTATTTCATTATATATTTTGTAAGCTTTTTAATAATGCATAATAAGCCTACATTCTCTTGTTTTATATGAATAATTAATTATAAATATAAGGTATTTTCAAAATAAGCGAAAATCAAGTTTTAGCCAGTAACTAAAAGAAAAATGACGATTGAAAATTCCTGTTACTATTAAATTTGTTTCAAAAAGTTAGTCCATAAAGACCTACATCAATTTTCTGTAGCGTGAATAATAAGAAAGTTTTTCATATAAGGAACTCCAATTTGTTCCACCTGTACATAAAGTAATGTATCACAATGGGAAAGTTCCTATTAATATTTATTTTATTATATTTTATTAGAGAATGTTTTATAAAAAATATTACGATATATCACATTTTCCTCAAATTAGGCTTAGTTGAAATTTACGAAATATTACCTCGTTGATGACGTTATAAGCTTCTTTGTCATTTCTTGATTAACCACACAACAGACCGTGCTGTAGTCGTAAAATTAGTAGAGGGTATACGCTGAAAATATAGTTGGAAACAGGGTATACGCAGAGGGGAGGGGGTAATAATTAAGAAAAAAAAAATTCATTCAAGATCAAATGCCTTAAAATTGAAAGATTCAAGGAATGTGAAGTTGCATGTTTTTCCCCTTTCATGTGCAAAAATAAATTGCCAGATCACAGAATATTAATATTATTGTTGGATAAAATTTTCATTAGTTAATTTAATTTTTATAACTTTTGTCTCAAATATATGTAAAGAAGCAGAGGATACACGCTAGGGCACTTAAAAAATCCAGAGGGTATACGGCGTATACCCGCGTATACCCTCGACTACACCCCTGACAATAGATTATTACGGTTGTCTTACGCGAAGTATCCCGCGCGGTCAAATTCCACGCGGTCGAAATCCTAGGCGGTCGAAATCCCAGCCGTCGAAATGTTCCTTCACCACTTTGTCCGTCGTTCAGAAATTCAAATACTCCCAGACCGTCGAATCCCGCCCGATCGACAAGTTACACGATACAAATCCATCGTCGTGGATAGATCAGTACCGCTGTCTTTATCGATAGTATTGCATTCAAACAATCTATGCTGCATGGTAGTTACGAGTGAAATGTATAGATGATAATGCATTTTGCCAGTGGACCATGTCATGTCAAAGATAATATATTAAAAAGAAATTTATCAACATATGATATTACTTATAACACCATATACAACGGACTATGTAATGAATGAAGCAGGAATAGTTATTTATGCTATAAGGGATGTAGGTACCATTTACCATTCGAGGACGATTTTGCGCCCGAGCAGTAGCGATGACTGGTAAATAAGTCCGAGAATGGTCAAATGTACCTACATCTCGTATTGCATATAAGATTTTTTCTACTCCCATATTAAAAATAAATTAAGAAACTATATTTTGACGTTTACTTAAATTGTTTTTGACATTAATTTGTTTAAATTATAATCTTAGAAACTTATTATTGTTGTCAAGGGATCATTTGTTTATTTATAAACAACGTCAAAATAAGGTGAAATTTTAAAACGAATATGAAATCTTTAGTCATCAATTAATAAATCTTTAGATAGATAATTTATGCACGAAATGGAAATTTAAGACGCAGCAAAGGGTGCCTGTTCCTCCCTTCTTCCCGAAAAATCAAAAGGACGTTATGAGGCTGCATATAAGTGTTTCAAATTGTGGTGCCAGAGTAAGAATACTACCGTATTATCGGAGGAAACACTGTTGGCGTATTTTATGGAAAAAGCTGAGGTACTAAAATCTCCTGCTAGTTTGTGGTGCGAGTATTCCATGCTAAAATTAGCATTGTTTATTGAAGAAAACGTAGATATTTCAAAATTTCCAAAACTTAGAAATAAAATAAATAAATAAATATTTCATCACGGCATATTACCCATTGCTGGGTGTGCCAATCTGCTTCATACACAGATATCGGTAATGATGGAATATTTCTACCGTGCGGGCGCTTACCAGGCGTCACCTCACGGGCACTCAATGCTGGTGTGGAGAGTGCGCCACAGAGGTTAATTTTGTGCCATTAAAATTAGATGTAATTTTTGGCGTCGGTCGGGATCGAACCCGGGTCCCCAGATTCGCGACCAGACACTCAGGCACACGGCCACGAGAAGCGAGTGAAAGCCTGCGTAGAACAAAGCTTCATCGACTAGCCTTGAGTAACTCGTGGTGTTCATCATCCAAAACTTAGAGCTTTCTTAAAAAGAAAAAATGATGGATATAAGCTCAAAAAATCTAACGTTTTTACCCGAGAAGAAATAAACAGATTCTTAGCAGAGGCCGACAACACTAATTTTCTCTTAATAAAAGTAGTTTTGATAATAGGGATTGTAGGGCATGCCGTTCGCAAGAATTGTGCGACATGATGATAGAAAATATAGAACAAATGGACAATGTGACTATTGTGGATATACCAGATTTAAAAAAAAACGGTATGTCCCGTAGATTTACAATAACTGCAGATGAAAAGAGTACTGTCTGCTATTTGAATATTTTAGAAAAATACCTGAAAATGAGATCTATGCTCAAAAGTTGTCATCAACGTTTCTTTATACAAGGTGTTAAATGCTTAGATCAACCGATTGGAAAGAATGCCATTTCATCAATCCCAAGCAAAATAACAAAATTACTTGGTATACCAAATGCCGAGCGTTACCTGGCCATGCATTTAGAAGAACTTCGGCAACTTTGCTAGCTAACACTGGAGTCGATGTACTTGCACTAAAAAGATATGGGGGCTGGAAATATCATATCATACACACGCAAAAAATTCATACATACAATTAACAACAAATTTATTGTATCTTCATTATAATAATTTTAATGACAATTACTCTTATAAAAAATCACAATAGCTGATACATTCCTTCTCGTGTTGTATTTATTACTAAAACTTTGTAGTTCACTCATATTATTACAATTACATGCATGATGTGTGAAATATTCCACAATTATTGTGATAAAAGTAACAATTTATTTGTGAACAAAAATTTCTCGTAAAAATTACTTAATTTTTAGTTATCTGTAAATACGTACTACACAGTATGGTAATTTGTACCACAATATTTTGGTTACTCTAAATAGCATATAATTATATAAAGGCTACTACGACGTTCTACACAAGATGTAACTTGATAGTAAAATAGAAACATTTGTAGGATGCAGGTACTCGGCCAAGCTACTGTGTTTGAGACGAATTTATTTTAACATTTAAAGTTACGAATATTGTGTATACGTGGTTTTTGTATTGTTATTTATAATATGGCAGACGACTTTGTAGTTAAAATATTAACACAATGGAATCTAAACAACCTGATTCAATGATGCAAACTTTTAAAGGTAGGTCTATAGTTTTACGACTTTATCAAGTATTGTATGTGTGACCATGTTATTGTTTACAGTACGAGTTAGTACATATTGCATTAAAAAGGATTAACCGAATAATTGGTTAATTAGACGACAAAATTCAGTCATAACACAGGTAAATAAAGTTTTTAATATAGATAACGTAATAATTTTGATCCTTTTATTTTCTTTGGGTGATTTCAGTTCCAATTATTGTGACGAAAATGATTAACTAATAAAAGAACATTTACAATAACTAAAAAATAATATTCAGCCTTGGACCACAGTCATTGAATGTTAGAAATCTACATCAAAACTGCGATTGAATGATAAATCCCACACTACTTATATATTCGATTATTTTAAAATATACACTTCCATCAAACAACTCCTCGGTTATGAACTGGTAAATAATAACTGTGAAATAAATAACACGATAATGATTTAACATTTTTTCCAGTTTGACAAAGATATTGATCTTAACAATGTTGGTTATTCCAATAAATATTGAGACCTGTTGCGTAAATCTATAATTTAGAATTCTATATTGTTTTTATTTATTTCTTATATATGACATGTATTTTCTTTTTATTAGGTGACAAAATTATGAAATTAACTGTGATAGATTGAATTTTGTAAAGTTTATTTTTCTTATATATGTAGAGAATTATTTTTTATTTTTTATATTTGTAAACAAGCTGTAATTGTTATTTTTCAAAATAAAATATAATTGATATAATTCATTTTTTTGTATGTTCTGCTTCTCTTACCTTGTATTTTTTATTATCCCACTAGTAAGGAGATTAACGTTTAATTTCTACTTAATATTTCACGTAATTGTAGGAATATATATATATGTTATTGTAGTAATAATATTTGTTAATTTTAGTCATTTATATAGTCGTATATTAAATTCTATCAGTGTCATTATAGTATATATGTATGACAATACATTGTAGTTATAATATTTGTTAATTTTGGTCATTTATATGGTCGTATATTAAATTCTATTAGTGTCGTTATAGTACATATGTATGACAATACAGTGTAGTAAACCTTAAGAATAACGAATTATAAAATCTGCAGCATTTATTGTACCACAAAAATATAATAATAGTCACAACATCTACTTGCTGGCCTATTAATTTTCTGTACGTGTTATTTAGAAGATCACAATAACAACAGTATTTTTTTCCGGGAGTGTTTTATTACTAAATCTTTACACCTACTAAAAGAATAATTTATGAAATAAAAAAATACTGTAACGTTTTTATTTATATGGGTGAAGCGTAAAACATAGACAAATATTATTAACTAAAAGAATATGTTTATTAAACGATGAATAAATATTAGAAATATAATTAAAAGATTATAAAAGTAACTAACACTATGATTAACAAATATTAACACTAATTTAAAGACTAAGAATATTATAAGACACTTAAACACTAAGATTATTTATTTAACTAATTAATACTACTGTTTACGACACTAATTTATGTTCACTTGTCGACTTGTTTTTATATCACCAACTATTCACAACGTTTATTTATATCAGACTTCTTTACTCGTCACTTCTATAATACCGAATGTGTCCCCTGGCTTTGGCGGTGGGTTATATATACCTGGCTAGATTATTTCCAGGCTTTTCTGGAGAGCTTCTAGAGGTAAACAGCGTGAACAATAGATAACCTCACTGCGACCTTATCCTAACAAGTTCGAACGTGTGACTCTGTGACGCGTAGTAGCGCGGCGGCGGCGGCCGCGGGGGTTACGTTACACTGCCCCCCCCCTTAAGACTGTTTCGTCCCGGAACAGTCCGTGATGACGAAATCTGCATGTACTACCCTTGGTGCATTTCGAATTCAAGAAGTAACAGTCGATGGTCCGCTCGACTTCTTCTTTCTGTCCGTTAGGGTTAAAGCTGCAGACGAGAATTTCAATCCCGGTGAAACGGAAGAGGATCTCTAACATGTTCTTTACAATCCTCTAGTCCAAACCGTCTAGACCACAACCTAACTTCGGTACTGCTAGCTTCGAAATGTCCTTCTCCAGTAGATGATCCTTCAAGTCACACAGCGAGTTCCATAGATTGCGATATGATGGCTTCTGGTACGAGAGTGGTTTTGTTACCAAGTAGTAGATATACCGCTGATGTTCAGTATTGTTATCCCTCAGTCGTAGCATCTTCCCGACGGATGGACCTTGGTTGGCCAGTTCTTGTAGTCGTCCATATTTCGCCTTAAAGACTGAGGCTATGCCGCGGGACATCTTTAAGTCTTCTGATACGCAGTGGCCGAGGGAATAATCTGAAGACACGGTGAACATATCTCGATGTTCTTCTCTTGTCACGCCGTACCGCGCCTTGCGCCCAAAGGTATAGTTCTCCATGAAATCTTCAAAATTCGGTTCTTGAACTATGATCCGACGAACTGTTGCTCCATTATGATCTTCGTGGTTGTCTCCGGCAAAAGGGGCTAGCCGATTAAAGTGTACCACTCTCGGCTTCCCAGTGGGTCGTTTCTTAAATCTATATACCACATCGTTTATTCTTTTGACTATTTCATAGGGGCACTCCCAATTCTTTTGCAGCTTTGGTGATAACCCGCGGCGCCTTTGTGGGTTGTAAAGCCACACTAAATCCCCAGGTTGATATCCACCTTTTTCGGCTTTGATGTCATACCTGTCCTTCATTCGGTCGCTGGCAGTTTGAATGTTCGTACGGACTTGTTCCTGAATGTCATCCATTCTTCTCCGTAAGCCCGTAACGTAGTCTTCTCCGGCCAGGTCTTCTCCAGGTTTGCTGCCGAACACCAGGTCGCATGGTAAACGTAACTCACGTCCGAATAAGATGTTCGCAGGAGTTTGCCCTGTCGTTTCATGCACGGATGAACGATAAGCCATCAGGAACAGATGAAGATGTCAGTCCCAGTCTCTTTGGTGGTTGGAGACTACCTTCGACAAATATCGGTTGATCGTTCTGTTCATTCGTTCAACCATGCCATCGGACTGCGGATGTAATGCAGTTGTCCTTGCTTTATTAATTCCTAATATCTTACAGATATTTTGGAAAACGGCAGACTCGAAATTTCTTCCCTGGTCGGAGTGAAGTTCACGTGGTACCCCGAATCGGCATATACATTCTTTAACTAAGGTTTCAGCGACCGTAGTGGCTTCTTGATTGGGTAATGGATAAGCTTCAACCCACTTGGTGAAGTAGTCCATCACAACCACGATATATTTATTTCCGTCGTTACTTTCTGGGAATGGTCCGTCCACATCAATCGCAATGCGCTCAAATGGACTGCCAACGTTGTATTGACGCATTGGAGCTTTTCGTCGTCTATGAGGGCCGTTACTTCCCGCTTCAGTGAAGTTAACCCAGTAAAACCGCTGGCGCATTCTATCTAGGGTTTTGGTGACTCCAAAATGGCCTCCAGACCCGTCATGGATCTCTTTCAACACGTCTGGTATTCTACTCTTAGGAATGACCAACTGAGCTTTCTTCTCAGTTCCATCAGCATTCTCTACCACACGCTTCAACAGGCCATCCTCAATCACTATGGAGTCCCATTGCGCCCAGTACGCTTTTACACTCTGTGAGTGTGGTGCAACGTCTTCCCATATTGGTTTGCATTCTTCTGCTTTCCATTTTAATAAGATTTTCAAAGTCGGGTCATTTTCTTGGTCCTTGCGTAGTCCATCGGGCTGCCAACTATCATCGACTACTGTTGTCCTGGCGACGGTAAACTGTTTCTCTTCAAGTCGACTACAATGTTTGCAGTCATCTTGGCAAGGCCTTCTGGACAATGCATCGGCATTACGATGGCTGGTACCTATCCTGTGTTCGATTTTGAAATCGTATTCCTGTAGTCTTTCTATCCATCTAGCCACCTGACCTTCAGGATTCTTGAATTGTAGCAGCCATTTTAATGCAGCATGGTCAGTTCTAATCAAAAATCTTCTACCGTACAAATATTTGTAGAAATGTTCCATGGATTTGACGACCGCCAAGAGTTCTTTTCTGGTCACACAGTAATTCCTTTCTGGTTTTGACAAGGTCTTACTAAAGTAGGCAATAACCTTTCATGCCCATTTTGTGTCTGGGAAAGAACGCCACCAATTCCGACGTTGCTAGCATCTGTGTCTAGTATGAATTCTCCTTCTGGTAAAGGATAACTCAAGACGGGTGCGCTTGTCAAAGCATGTTTTAGTTCTTTAAATGCAACTGTACAGTCCATTTCCCAGATAAATCTTCTTCCTTCTTCAGTAAGCCTTGTCAGTGGCTTGGCTATGTTGGCAAATCCAGGTACATATCGCCGATAATAAGTACACAAACCAAGGAAACTTCTAAGTTCGTGTTTGTCCCTAGGTGCTGGCCAGTCTCTCACAGCCTTTATCTTCTCCTGGTCAACTGCAATACCCTTACCGGAAACCACATGTCCAAGGTAATGAACTTCCCTTTGAAACAGGTGACACTTCTTCGGGCTAAGTTTCAGGTTAGCCTTCCTCAATCTCTGGAAAACCTCTTCCAAATTCTTCATGTGGTCCTCGAATGTCTTACCTACCACAATAATATCGTCGAGGTACACTAAACAGGTTTTCCAAGATAGCCCAGCCAATACTGTTTCCATGAGTCGTTCAAACGTTGCAGGAGCATTGCAGAGCCCAAACGGCATTACGGTAAATTGCCAGAGTCCTGTACCAATGGTGAAGGCTGTCTTCTCCTTGTCTTTTGGATCCAAATCCACTTGCCAGTAGCTGCTCTTTAGATCCAAAGTGGAGAACATTTTTGAGCCAGCCAAAGTATCTAATGTGTCGTCTATTCGAGGTAGCGGGTAGCTATCCTTCTTCGTCACGTTGTTACGTTGACGATAATCGACGCAAAATCGTGTAGAGCCATCCTTCTTCTTCACTAACACCACTGGTGAAGCCCATGGACTGCTTGAAGGTTCAATCACATCTTCCATCTTCATGTCCTCGATTATTCTTTCTGCTTCCTCACGCTTCGCCAGTGGTAGTCTTCTTGTTGGTTGACGGATTGCTCTTGCGTCTCCGGTGTCTATTTTATGGTGAACTACATTAGTTCTCCCTTTGGTTTTCTCATCAAATTGGAACACATCTTTAAAATTTCCAATTAGATTCTTTGCCTTTGTTCTCTGGTCGGCGGTCAATTCTTCAAGTGATGTTGTCAATTGATTGATTAACGTGTCCGGAACTTTCTGAGATGTGTTCCCTTTGGCCTTTACAGTTCGGATAATCGAGGATACTGCCATGCATTCTCCTACAATTGTTTCTCTCTTCAGAACAACAGGATAAAAATTTACGTTCATTATCCGAACTGGTATTACCTGGCTGGCTTTGACCAGTGATTTTCCGACAACAACTCCAGTGCCGGTTTTGGCATCATCATTCTTGGGCTCCAGCATAACGATACTTCCCTCACAGAAACTACCATCTAAATGTGCTTCCAGGATAGTTTCACTTCGTTCAGGGAGGGTAACGTCCTCAGCCATTAGTACGCGCACAGCCTTGTCATCTCGTGGATTTAATACGAGTTCTTCTTCATTGACCATCATCACGCCCTTCTTCAGGTCAAGTTTAAAACCATGCTTTGTCATTGCGTCCATCCCAAATATTAATTCATCTTCAACTTCAGCTACCAGCGCACGATGTTTGAATGAGGTTTTTCCGATAGTGATGGTGACATCTACTTCTCCTAACGCGGTAGCTTGTTCTCCCGTTGCTGTGCGTAATCGCCACTTAGTTGGTTGAAGATGCGTCTTGCCAGTTTTCCTTATCAAGTCGGGTCTGATTATAGTTTTTGTCGCACCCGTATCCAGTAGCATTTTCAATGGCCTTCCGTTAATAGAGCCATCCACATAGATGCTATTGGCTTTATGATGAAGAGATGCGACATAACTGATGGATTGTGGAGCTACGGGTCGACAGTTGCCCCTTCGCATCAACCCGATTTAGTTTTCCGACTCCTTTTCTTCCTTTGTCGATTCCGTCTTCTTTCGAGGGTTTCTTTCTTCCAGCAAACACTTCACTTGCAATTCGTCGCATTGTTTCTTCTAGATCTTCAGAGTTTTCCTCTCTCTCAGCATCGATATTTCGCAATCGTGATTGGTTACGTGAAGTTTGTTTGGCGGCTTTATGCTCCAATGCATATGAGAGTGCGTCAATTAAAGTTTTTGGACGGGCCAATCGCAGTGCTTGTTGAGTTTCGCTGTTTCGAACTCCGTAGATAAATGATTGAGTAGCCAAGCACTCCAAAACGCTGTCAGGAGCTGTAGGATGTGCGAGATGAACTAAACGAGCTACGTCAACTTCAAATTCTTGAAGGCTTTCTTTTGAACTCTGATACCGGTTCCTCAGTTGCGTCTGGTACACCTGCTCCAGATGCGCATTTCCATACCGCATATCCAGTCGCTTGACTAGCTGGTCGTAGTCTTCTTGTTCTTCTTCTGTCAGCGTTTGCAGGATGTCGATAGCTTCTCCGCGCAACGAGACAGTCAACGCCGTAGCCTTCTCCTCGGACGTCCAATTATTCGCTTTTGCGGCCGCTTCAAATTGTTTTAAATAATTCGGCCACGAAGACTTCCCATCAAATTCCGGTGTTTTTATGTGCATTTTTGAAGTAGTATGAGCTTTTACTACTTTTCTTCCTTCTATTAGACTTGGCTCAGCCACACCAGAATTCGGAATTGACGAGGATTTAATTTTAGTGAATTTTTGTTGTATTTCTTCAATCTTCTTGTCATACACCTCTTTTAAATTCTTCAGGCCTTCTTCAGTATTTTCCATTAATTTTTGTTCTAAATTTCTAGAATTTTCTTCCAATTTTTCTTCTAAACTTCTAGAATTTTCTTCTAATTTTTCTTTTAATTTTTGTTCTAATGCTCCTGTCAATTCTTCTTTGAATGTTCGAGAATTTTGTTCTAATTTTTCTGTCAATTCTTCTTTTAATGTTCGAGAATTTTCTTCTGACTTTGTAGAACTTTCTATTAATTTTTCTTCTAATGTTCTAGCATTTTCTTCGGCTTTTCTAGAACTTTCTATTAGTTTTTGTTCCAATGTTCTAGAACTTTCTGCTATTTCCTGTTTTAAACTTTGTTGTATCTGTTTACCAATGTCGGATACGTCATCCGGAATTTCGAATAGGTAATCTTCAGGATTTTCACCAGCATCGGTTAATGCCTGCCGCAGTCTTTCTTGAAGTGTTGATTTCCTTCCTGTTGTTTCCACATCCCGTTCTTCTAGTTCTCTCTTGAGATCACCTACTTTTAATTCACTTAATTTTAATTGTTTAGTCGCCATTTTATTTATTTTTATTTATTTACACTTCACAGTTTAACCACCCCACACCTGACACCAATTGTAACGTTTTTATTTATATGGGTGAAGCGTAAAACATAGACAATTATTATTAACTAAAAGAATACGTTTATTAAACGGTAAATAAATAGTAGAAATATAATTAAAAGATTATAAAACTAACTAACACTATGATGAACAAATATTAACACTAATTTAAAGACTAAGATTATTATAAGACAATTAAACACTAGGATTATTTATTTAAACAATTAACACAACTCTTTATGTCACTAATTTATGTTTATTTATGTTCACTTGTCGGCGGCGGCCGCGGGGGTTACGTTACAATACATATAAATTAAATCAGTATAGAAGCAATGATGAAACCTAGAAATGAAAATGTATTTAATTATTGGAGAAATGAGATATTTGAAAATATTAAAAGATCTGAATAAATTTGCGAAATGAATGTGGTAATGGATTCTTGAAATATAAAATAAATATGTACATTATGTACGTATACATACTTACACGGCGTAACAAGACATCGGGCCATGAGCGTTTAAAGGAAAATAGGTTTTCCATGAGCAAAAGTGACCCATTATTTTACACAAAAAAAATTCAGTTGAGAGTTGTAGAGAATTAAATTCTGCATCCAATTCAGTTTGTAACCGAGAACAATGAATTTAAAATTTTATAAAATTTCTGCTTTTTCTATTGCTTTTAGCAATAGAAGTAAAGATTTTACTTTCAGAGACGCTGTGTTTGAGTCATCATTATTAATAATGGAGAATTATTCATAAGAAGAAAAGTTACAAAGAATTTAACTAGTATTTGTTTCATGTAAATTATATTTAATAATTTGGAATTATATCAGGCAGATAAAACGTTATTACATATGTTTGAATTCCATGATTTTTTTAAAAATTTAAATTCGATATTCTTGATTACAAACGTGCAAAATAAAATAAGAATATTGATATGGATGCTGAATTTTATTTTCTATATAATTAACCTGCCTTTCGTCAAGTCAAGCTTCTGCTTCATCAAGCCCAAATAAAGCTAGAATTTTCAAGCCAAGCCTTCGGCTATCAAGTAGATTCGTTGAAAACAAGCTTTTTCAGGCTTTTAATAAAGAAATACAAAATAAACTTATAATTATCCAACATTTGTACATAACGATTATACGGTTGTAGTTCTTATGGTCGTACGACTTCCATCAATATTTAATATTTATAAATCGCACCTCAAATTTAAGCTTTTAGTATTTCTGTACTTGCAATCTAACCTTTAACTCATGGGTGGGCAAACTACCGCCCGCGGGCTACATATGCGGCCCGCAACGTCATTTTATACGGCCCGCGATACAATGTTACTCAAATAAAAAATGCATATCCTTCTCCCTGAACTTCCGTATCTTTTACATGTTATTTTATGTGTTATAATATTAGCAAGGAAGGAGACCTTTTTTGTAGTCACATGCTACCCGTTAGTCAAGTTACAAATATCCATGCGGCCCGCTAATCATACTGCAAACATCAATGCGGCTCGCGGGCAAGCAAGTTTGCCCACCCCTGCTATAACTAGTATATCCGTAGACTTATAATTTACGCATGCGTAAGGAATTTTTTTGTATGAGAAGGCTAGAAAGCTTGAAAAAGTTTGATAAAGCTTGAAAATCAAGCCTAGCCTAAAAATTTAAAAGCTTCACATTTTCAAGCCAAGCCAAGCTTTGTTACCAGTTACCATCAATCCAAAACTAAGTCTAACATTCAAAAAAAGCATAAAGTTTTAAGCCAAGCCAAGCTTTTTTTTTTCAAGCCAAAGAGCTTGGCTTGGTGACCCACTAGAAGAAGTCTAAGGTTAAATTATAACTAATAAACAACTAACCTTAAAATTAATTTTAATAAAAAGTAAATACGTATTTCGAAAATTAAGTTCTTATTATCAGTAGTACAATACTAGGAAAAGTTAAACAGATTACTAAGATTACGTAACATGACAACCATGCCAGAGGTTCTAACACTAAAGAATTGAATTGTCATTAGGTACATATGTATATTTATTGAAGAAAATGAATTTACTCCGATAATAATATCGTATAGTCCCGATTGCTCATTTTACGTGTCAGATGTAATTTTCCTGTCATTTTAGTCTACTATTTTTTTAATAGCTTTTTGTAAAAATAACATTTTCATTAATTTTAATTACAAATATATTAATATTGTTTTTATTCTTAAACATTCTGTGTACTGGCTTTGATCCTGGCCAACACGCACTTGGTGGAATCGTATATTAACGCTATTTACTAATAATATCGCTTTTCAGCTTGTTGATAATACACGCGGCGGTAAGCAGAGTGATTCCATTAATTGGGTCCCTTATCAATTGTCATTTGATGTTAACAACCTCTCTGAAGATTTGTAGATTAATTTGGAGACCATTATTAACTTTATATTATCAGCAGCCAGTAAAACTCTTCCAAGAACATTTGTTAAGTCTTGGAAACGTAGAATACCTTGGACCTTGGAATAAAAATATCGTTTCTCCTGTTGCTATTGGCTATTGACAGTACTATTGGCGGCGCTGTGATTTTTGTTTTACAACATTAATGTGCAAGTGCACTACTGAGCCTGAAAATTTAAGCTTGGTTTTATTCCGTCACAAATAAATTGATTTTAATTCCTATTGCATACATTTTGAATTGCAGTAGTGTTTCGGACGAGACGAGACATTCTCGAATCTCGTCTCGTCTCGTCTCGTCTCTAAATTTCTCATCTCGCCGAGACGAGAAAGCTTTTTGATCTCACGAGATGAGACGAGACTTACATGTCGAGATTCTCGACAATTATTCCGAGATTTCTCGACATTTTTTTTATTTTTAAAAATTATTATTGGAACATTATGTAATTTTTTTATCAAAAAAATAATCATATTTTTGTAATTATAAATAGAAACTGAATCGCTAAAATTTCTTAAAATACAACAACCTACTACTTTCCTGATGTCACAGTGTTCACATTCACTTGACTGAGTGTTACACCCAGTAATGGGTAAAAAGCGTGATGATTATTTGTTTTATTTTAATAATTTATTATTTATAAGAATTCTTTTTTAATAAATAATGTTAAAACAAGCAAAAGATATAATTACAAAATTGACATCACATGAAACAGGGATGTGTGATTATTAGCAAGAGATAAAATATAAAACATGGACTAAATATAATATTGCCATGTACAATTTGTTTATTGAACACTTTTGGTTTGCAAAAAAAGCTTATTTATGTATTTGTTTTGTACGCTCTTTTTTCATTTTCCTTATTTTGAGTTTTTACGTTCATGAAACTTTCCAGCTCAAACGCGTCTATTTGTACTCTAGGTCTAAAATTGATAGTGAAGAAAATAGCTGTTTGTCTCACAACTTTTTAATGACTGTATATTATTTGCGTGTTTCGGTAATATATTTCAATTTAAATTGCATATTGGATTTATTAAAAAAAAAAATCGAGAAATCTCGTCGAGACTTAATAAAACCAAGTTTAAATTTTAAGTGTTTGTGGTGCAATTGGGCATAATTCGTATTGTGTGTTTGGTTGAGATATGTTTATATGAATACGTATAAGTTGTTTTTAAACATTGTTTACAATATAACTTATTAATTTGAAATTTATGAAGAATATATTTTAATATTAAGGAAAACAATTAAGTTTTAAGCGAATCACCTGTTTCCATGTTAATGGCAATATGTACTTTGAGGCCAGCGGGATCATTAGTTATTTTTTTTTATTTTTTAGGTCAGTTTCAAATACGTATAATTAATGTATAGAGGTTCTCTTAGATTCATATACATTCAGGTGCAAGAAAACGGGCCATTATTATTGTTATTTTTATTAATTATCTATAAGAGCTACGAAGTCGGCAAATTACACAAAAGGTGTCCAATATTATGTTGCCATTTTAGCAATGCATTGGTTATTCAGAAGAATAGGTTACTAGATACAGACAAATATGTAAATTTTTGCAGTTTTTTTTAAATTTTTGCAAAACTTCTAAGTATGAAATAATTCTACATTTTGATTTGGCACTTCTTTATGATACTTTTATAAGCTCTTTCGAATGGCGATACTTATTTTTTATCACTATTGGATTTCAAGCTACAATACCAAACTAACCTTAAAATTTCATGTTTCATAATTATTATTGCCCATTAAATAAACCTATAAAGTACCATCTGTTACCTATTTGTAGACTGCTATAGTCTGTCTTTCATTGGACAAAATTAATTTTTTTATTTAAAATGTTTCAAAAAAAATGCAGTTGGTTTTTAAAGACAATTTTCTTTTGGGTTTCATTGAACTCTGGTCGGTGTAGCAAAAGAAGTGTAGGTATCTTTTAAAACTAATGTTTGTAAAATATAGTTTTGGGTTTTGACTATGACACCTTCGATTGTTTGTGCGTCTCATTCGTGTTGTTATCGATGATAGATTTCTATAGTGTTCAGTTCTTAAAATAGTTCACACAACAGGCGCCTCGTAACGCCATCAGAATCAAGCAAGGTGAAGGGGAACTACTCGTTAAAAGTGTGATCTAGTCCATACTACATATGGCATTATACGATAGGATCGGACTCAAGTTGAATCGCTTGCTGAAAAAAAAAACATCTTACATTTTCCTGATCTGGCTCTGATTGATCCGCACTGTAGAGGTTGTGGCTAAACGTTTATCACGTCTGATCTTGCAATCTGATGGTACAACTTGCCTTAACGGGAATGCGAATATCATCACACTGAAAATCACGCTAGTAAGATATTACATGTTTAATCGAACTTTAATGAAAAGTCAGTGTAATTTTTCAAATAATTTCTAATATACATAACAGAAGTTCTTTTAATTCTCTTTCCACTAATAAACAACTATTTCGAGCTTCATTTAAAATAGAAGATTATAGCCATTTAAAAGAACGTCGTAAGTTAACAACTTATGTATGTGTTAGTATTCCATTTAACGCGAAACGTATAGATCGAAATTATATCAGTAATACAATGTCTTCCTAGTTTTAGGAAAATAAAATAAAATGTAAGACATACGGGTGTACATTTGATATTTAAAAATATACGGAATGATCTTACAAATATTATTTTTGTAAAAATAACCTAACCTGATTATTTTTTCAAATTTATTTTTAAATATTCCTTCATTATTATCCTTTAAAACAAGGAATAGAGGTGGTAGAATGGTTAGCGCTGTCGCATACACACCGGGAGATCCAGAGTTCAATCGGAATCGTTAACAATTTACCAAAAAAAAAAAAATGCTGTACGAGTAGTTCGGAACTCACTATAAACTGTGGATGTCTTGCGGAGGCTATAAGCAGAAAAATAAAATTCTTGTCCAATGTTTCATTGAACAGATCAGGGGCGGTATCCCAAGACAACGCTATGACAGCATAGCAAAAAATACCTCTTCCGTTTCACCTTTCCTTCCATATCAACTTCCACGGTTGTTAGGGAAACGAAGTGTTATTTGTCGCTACGTATTCTTGGGATCTCTACCCTGAGTACTTATTATTAAGTATAGGTATTATAAAACTTGTAGAAAATTGTATTAATATAATGTAGTTTTATTTTCTAGTTGATATTTAGTTGAAAAGAGTATACCTATACTGCAAAAGAACATGAAAAAAACAATGTAGGGGTCTTGTGGCCGTGTGCTTGAGTGTCTGGTCGCGAATCTGGAGACCCGGCAATGAGTGCCCGTGAGGTGACGTCTGGTAAGCGCCCGCACGGTACCAATATTTCATCATTACCGATATCTGTGTACAAAGCAGACTGCCACGCTCAGCATTGGGAAATATGCCGTCATGATATATATATATATATATATATATATATATATATATATATATATATATATATATATATATATATATATATATATATATATATACAGGGTGTTAATAAAAAAACTTTACACATTTTAGCAGGTGATAGTAGAGATGAAAACAAGAAAAAAATTCTAATACACTTAGGTCCAATACTCATTGGTTTTTAGAAAATTTATGTATGGAATTTGTACATAATACACAGGATTGACGGAAGGTATTGTGCTGGCACTCTAGGTGTTTACGATCAAGTGCGTGAGTCTCTTCGACGACGGCTGCAACTTTGTTTACAATTGATCGTAAACACCTAGAGTCCTTAGTTGTTAAATCTGATGTGGCCAGCACAATACCTTCCGTCAATCCTGTGTATTATGAACAAATTCCATACATAGATTTTATAAAAACCAATGAGTATTGGACCTAAGTGTATTAGAATTTTTTTCTTGTTTTCATCTCTACTATCACCTGCTAAAGTGTGTAAAGTTTTTTTATTAACACCCTGTATATATATATATATATATATATATATATATATATATATATATATATATATATATACAGTGTGTTAATTAAAAACCTGGCCATAGGCGTTTAACATGGGAAATCAGTTTTTCCTTGCGCAAAAGTTCCCAAATTATTTTAGACAAAAATACTTCAAATAAATGTTGTAGAGAATTCAATTCTGCACCCGAATTAGTAATAAGATTTTATTTTTGACATTTCATAACCGAGAAAATCAATTTTAAATTTTTCTGGAGATAGCTGATTTATAGCAGTAGCCATGGAACTCAAACAAAATTACAAACAATTGTATGCCATCTTAACTGTCAAAAAAAGTTTGTTTTGTGATTTTCGCAATAACATATTTCTTTGAAAGTGTGAAACAGTTTTCTCATGAAGAAAAGCTTCAGAATATAAAATGGACAAATTTTGATTGAGTTGCATGGGTATCGGTATAAATCAGCAATCTTCAAAAAAATTTAAAATTGATTTTCTCGGTTATTAAATGTCAAAAATAAAATCTTATTATTAATTCGGGTGCAGAATTTAATTATCTACAACATTTATTTGAAGTATTTTTGTCTTAAATTATTTGGGAACTTTTGCGCAAGAAAAAACTGATTTCCCATGTTAAACGCCTATGGCCAGGTTTTTAATTAACACACTGTATATATATATATATGCATAAATGTTACAGAATGAATATGCAATATTTTTGTCCGTGAGTGTACCTATTAATATATTGCATATTTTTATATATATTTTTTTAATCTTTCTGTAACATTTATGCACTTTTTAGTGCTAAATGTATTATTTTGAAGTGTCCTACGTATATTAGTATTGCTATAAACTCACCTCGATATGTAAAAATGCTTAGATTTGTTGAGTAAAAGTGAATTAGCATTATTTTACAGTTATGTCGACATCTGATAGTGTGCTTTGGTGAGTCAGAATGATTGCTCTTTTGTTTTACATTATCAATGTGACATTTCTAGTGCAGTGTGCTGTTGATTCTCAGTTTTCTGTTAGTAAAATGCCACATGTAAATGAATTAGTTGCTGTTAAAGTTGTTACGTTAGCTAACGAGGGTCGGAGGCAAGAAAATATTGCTCAAATGCTGAGAATACATCAATCGACGGTTTCTTGTGTTGTAAAACGATACGGGGAGACTGGGAAATACAGAAGGCGACCTGGACAAGGACGTAAAAGATGTATTACGCAAAGAGATAACCGCTATGTGCAACTCCAAGCTTTACGAAATTGCACATTTACAGCTCCGAAACTAAAAGATGAATTATTGAATACAAGGCAAGTTAATGTAAGTGTAAAAACAGTAAGAAGAAGGCTTAAGGAAGCTGGTTTACATCCGAAACGTCCTGCTAAAGTCCCTCGGCTACTCCCACATCACAAAACCGCCCGATTACAGTTTGCACGAGCTCATGCTGATTGGGATGAACATGAATGGAGCAGAGTTCTTTTCACAGATGAGACTCGAATACAATTGTGGAAGCCAGATGGACGTGATCGAGTCTGCAGAAGAACTGGAGAACGATATGCTGCATGTAATCTTGTGCAAACCGTTAGCTTTGGTGCAGATTCCATTATGCTATGCGGTGGCGTCAGTTGGGAAGGTCGCACAGCACTTGCTGAGGTTAAGTTGAGAATGAATGCAGACTGGTACCTTCGAAAAATCATTGAAGAACATGTTCTACCATACGTCGGCTTTGTTGGGTATGATACATTTCTTTTAATGCAGGATAATGCCCGGCCACATGCAGCTGGAACAGTGCGCCAGTACCTTGAGCAAGTCGGGATTGACTAATTAGATGGGCCTCCATTAAGTCCCGATTTAAACCCGATAGAGCACATATGGGACATTCTCAAACGCCATATACGAGCTCGAAATCCAGCCCCTAATTCAGCTCACGAAGAATGGAATAGAATTCCACAAGAAACCATTAGAGATCTTCTGCGAAGCGGTATATATATATATATATATATGTATAGCAATCCTTGACATAGGCGTTTAACATGGGAAAACAGTTTTTTGTAAATAAAAAGTGTCAGGCAGAAAATTAAGCCATGCTATTTAATATGATAATAGTACATTACCTCCTGTACGTTATTTAATACTAATTACTTTATTATCATTGCATAAATCAAAGAAAATTATAAATAAATATCAATAAATATTTGTTTCAATATTTTATTATGTAATATAAAAATATTTTCAATTGTCATTGTAGCTGAATGGTTGGCCTGTGGGAATAAAGCAATTTTTGTATGTTAGGGTTCAAACCTACATCAAGCTAAACTTTTCATTTCATTTTTTTTTATTTATGTATTAATTACAAATTATATTTAAGATATTATGAGATAATATGGATGAATTAGTTAAATAATTACAAATAAGTTTCTATCACAATATAATAGTAATTTCAATAGAAGTAGTAACCGTCAAAAGCAAGATTTTAAACTATACCACATTTCCTTTATAAATACGGTAATAATACAAAACATACACATATTCATTGTATTATTATCATGTATTATTCAGATCAAAAGAAAAAATTATGCATTTTTATTAAATCCATATTTTGACTGTTGTAATCAATTTTTGTCATTGTCTTGATAGAGATTCGAACCCCAACCTGTAAAAAATCTTTCATTCCACAGGCAGACACGCTAACCATTCAGCCACAATGACAATTGCAAATATTTTTAATTACATAATAAAATATTGAAACAAATATTTATTGACAGTTATTTATAAATTTATTTAAGTTATGCACTGATAATGCAGTAACTAGTATTAAATAACGTACAGGAGGTAATGTACTATTATCATGTTAAATTGCATGGCTTAATTTTCTGCCGGACACTTTTTATTTGCAAAAAACTGTTTTCCCATGTTAAACGCCTATGTCAATGATTGCTATACATATATATATATATATATATATATATATATATATATATATATATATATATATATATATATATATATATATATATATATATATATATATATGTAAAGAAAATATATTTCTTTAATTTTGAATTTTGCCGTGCTCCGCGTAGGTAAAGTGATGACCACCTTACACTGCGAGTAAAAACAAAAGGTAAAAAAAAAATGCGTATTGATTAAAGAAGGCATGTATAATATAAAAACTGATTAAGACAAATAATAATTATTGTAAAAAGGAATTGACATATTAAAGAATAAACTTTAAATGTCGTTTTTTTGTTTTCAGGTAAGAGTATTTTGTAAGTTATGTAATTAGAACTTGTAGTTAATAAGAATAAAATCTTTGTTTTCAGAGCAACGCAATATAGTTTTATTTAATCTGTCAATTTAGATAAATAAAAGGAAACTAACATTATAAAACGACATTTTTAGTCATAAAATCCAATAAAAATGGAGAAACTTCGTTTTGAATTTACTTTATTGCCAGCAAGTGATGGAAAATCAAATGTATATTCTATAACCTCAATTGCCACAAGTGATAATAAAATTTATGCAGTACCAGATGAACTACAATCAGCTAGCTATCACAAAGAAATAATAAAAACAGGTGCTTATAATAAAATAAAAAATGGCTTAAAAAAAGATACCAAATTAGAAGAATTTGGATAGCAATGACAGAAGAACTTAAAAAAACTTACATAGATGAGGATGGTAATTTACAATTTGGAGATCAATATTTAGAAGAAATGGATAAAGAACAACAACTTGCTGCTGCTCATCCAAAAGAAACAAGCACTTGGGAAAAAAACTTAGAAAAACTAGTGGAGAATACACAGACTAATGGACAACAAAGTTTAAAAAACGAAGCAGAAAAATTTTTGATTGAAAAATTCACAAGCAAAAATTCTAATGCAAGCCAATGGATTGACGTTTTTGAAAAAGAATGCACACGCTTTAATTGAAATACTCAGATTGTTTACGGATAAGCCCTGTGTTGACTGATACAGCTCAATGATTATAAAAGTAACAATAATCTCAAAATGAACATTATGGAAAAGCAAATTTGGTGAATCATTTGCAAACAAGGGATGGAACCCTGTAATCTATGCACTATTATATAAATATAAATATGGTTCATTGTTTGACTATGCAATCAGAAAAGAGAAACTTTTATTGGATATGAGAAGATCAATTGACACAGGTACCATGGTAGAAATTATTGCGGCCGGTTTACCAGAGTTCATTCTTAATAAAATTGATAGAAAACATGAAATTAACAGGTATTAACATATGGTAAATGAAAAGATTTTTTTGGGAAAGAAAAAGCATATTAATCTAAACACTAATAGTAGAAATGAAGATAAAAATCCATGTAAAATTTGTGAAAAAATGAATAAAGGTAATCGTTATCACCCTGAAGCTACGTGCTGGTTTAGAACAAAAGAGGAAGATAAGATAAAGAAAATCTTCATAAAACATGTAAATAATTCAGTGATAGAAGCTGAATTAAATGAGACTGATCAAAAAAAACGAGTAATAACACCATTAATAAAGGTCAAACTATAATTGGATGATAAATTAGAAATATATAGAATTTATGATTCAGGATCAAATGTTTCTTTAATAAATTCTAAGTTATTAAAACTAAAAGGAAAAGGGAACAGTTTAAATAAGGCATATTTAGTAACAATTAATGGTGTTAAAAAAGCAAGTGGTTTGACAACTTTGAAAATAAAAATTTTTGAAATAGAAAAAGAGGCTGATGTATACATTATGGATCAAGAAAATTTCAAATATGATTTTTTGATTGGATTAGATATCATAAAAAGTTTCAAACTAATCCAAAATGAATATTTAGAAATAACTCAAAAAGAGAATATATACAAAAATAAAGTAGAAGAAATTTTTACAAATAATAATAAACAGAAAGTAGAAGAAACTTCTGCTAATAATGAGAATAAGAATAAAAGAGAAAAAATTTCTACAAATAAAAAAAATAAATCTGAATGGACAAGTATAAACATGAACAGTAATAATACAAAAGAATACAAAGTAAATTTTAATGAACATGTAAAAGAAGAAAATTTTGAAATAAAAATAGATCATTTAGATCATAATCAAAAATCGGAAATAGATAAACTGATTTACAAATATAAATCAATTTTTGCAAAAGGAAAATACGATGTTGGCACTGTAAAGGAATATGAAGCGACAATTGACTTATTAGTAGACAAATATTGTAGTAAAAGGCCTTACAGATGCACCGTAGAAGATAAAAAAGAAATAGAAGAACAAATATCAAAACTACTAGAGACAAAACTGGCAGAAGAATCCTACAGTCCATTTGCGGCACCAGTCACTTTGGCATTTAAGAAAGAAGACAACAAAAAATGTAGACTATGTATAGACTTTAGAGATTTGAATAAAATAATAATACCTCAAGCACAACCATTTCCACTCATTGAGGACCTAATGATAAAGACGAGGAATTGTAATTTTTTCACCACCTTAGATATAAATTCTGCATTTTGGTCAATTCCTCTACGAGTCAAAGATAGGAAAAAGACGGCATTCGTAACACAAGAAGGACATTACCAATGGACCTGCCTACCTTTTGGATTAAAAACCTCACCAGCAATCTTTCATAGAATATTAAGCAACATATTAAGGAAGTATAAACTTACTGATTTTGCGGTTAAATACATAGATGACATTCTCATATTCTCTAAATCTTTTTCTGAACACATTAATCATTTAAAACAGTTGCTGCAAGCAATAAAAAAGGAAGGTTTCAGATTGAAATTTACAAAATGTACATTTGCATCAGACCAAGTAAAGTATCTGGGTCATATAATACAGAACAATTCAATCAGACCGATAAAAGACAATTTAATTTCAATATAAAAATTTCCGGTACCAAAAACTCAGTAATTGTGGTGTAAGAAAGTCTATATTCGGAAGTGATGTAAAAGTGATATTACTGTTATTAAAGTCTGTCTGTGCATTGTGGTTAATGTTGTTATTAACATTATTCAATTCTTCAGTGCTAGTGTTGAAAAGTAAACGACGAATGAGAAATTGAGGGTAAGCATTATTTATTATAATGTTTAATTTTTTAAAAATTTTAAGTGTAAGTTAAGGATGAGAGATACTTACAATTCTCTTTTTTAAACCCAAAATTACGTTGATTTTTGTTTTCATAGTATGGTGGGAATGATAGTATATGTACCTTCCTGATGCCATAGGTTTTTGATACCAATCAAGTATGATTGTATTCGACGCAGTTCTAATTAATTTCGTGTCTAGGAAGGGCACACTTCTATCAGTTTCTGATTAGATGGTAAATTGTATTTTAGGGTCATAATTATTGAAAATGTTAAGTATCTCTTCAATCCTATCATGTGGAACTGTGCAGATGATATCATCTACATATTTTTTAATGAAAGGTAAGTTAAATGTGAGTTTGGGTATGCATTCTTCTAGTAGTTTTTCCATAACATTGTGCTAGGATAGGACTAAGAGAACTTCCCATCGGTGTGCCAAAATTTGTTTATAAAATTGATTATTAAATTTACAGAAACTATTATCAAAAATAAATTTAACTAACTCTATAAATGTCTCTAAATTTAAATCACAATGTTCTGAAAAGATTTCCCGTTTGTCAGTAATACTTTGCAACACTAACCCTACAGAAATATTGCTGAACAATGAAACAACATCGAAACTGATTGACATAGTCAGGTGGTAATTGAAAATTTTGAAAATCTGCGGCAAAATCGAATGAATCTTTAATGAAATATGTTGAAATTTATGAGAAGACGGAAAGGTATGAAATGCAATACACAAAACAATTAATGACAGTAGCGGCTAGTGGCCGTCACCCAACGTAAAATAAACGCTTGGAAAAATTAAATTGTAAAAATATAAAATATTTTTATTTAACAAATTTTTCAACTTGACAAACAGATTCAAAGTCTAAAAATATAATTAATGTTGTTGTTAGCAGCTGTTACGAGGTAACATATGATCACTTAAAAGAAAAAAAAATATTCACTTCTTTCTGCCAGGACACTAAAATACAATGTAAAAAAATAACATCTATTCAATTTTTCCATTCATGGCATTCTATTATAGCATTTTTCTGAAAAAAATTGTTATATAAGGGTGTAAAACTATATCACTGAATACAGAATTAAATCCTTTAATGAATGAGCAAGCAAAGTTAGGTACCGTATTTTATAAACCACTGATCGACAAAAAATATGTTTTTTTTTAATTTGTCTTGTAATATAGAAATTGTTTGTCCATTTAACCGTCTTTGTAGTTCTTAAATTTCTCGAAATAGCAATGGTGGACCATTTAAAATGAACATTTGTGTACCTACAAGTAAGTCAAAAAACAAAATTTATTTAGTATATTTTGTAATCGCAGTAATTAGATACGAAAATTTACAAAATTGTAATTTCGTATTGATAAGGTCATTGAATTAAAATAAAAATTGTAAAAAAAATGTTTTATGGATTCAAAAAATAACATGTAGGTACCTAAATTAGAAAAAGAGTAGGTACTAACCCACTTGACAAGAAAACATTTTATTCATGTTACACAGATGTTAATATCACAGTTGCGATGTTTCTCCGTTTGTTCAACTAACGTCACCTAGACATCTATAGAACCATTAATGTCCGCCCTATGGGACTTTCGATTTCAGCTACCCAGCGTTGTTGTGCACTTAAAAAAAAGTACAGTTCTGGTTTCTGTATCCTTTTGACATGGAGTTCCCGGTGGGACAATCTGCAAATGTAGGTTAGATAAATTAAAAGTCACATTTTACGTTAAATCTTCGTGATATATATATATATATATATATATATATATATATATATATATATATATATATATATATATATATATATATATATATATATATATACAGTTTGTTCGAAAAATAGGGGACCAAATTTGGAAAATATATTAATCAAACCAAAACAAGAAAATAATCCTAATATATCTATGTCCGGAAACGAACCATTTCGGAATAAAACACTCTTTTGTTTGAATTTTTAATATTATTTTTAGTAATGTTTTTTACTCTGAAAATTACAATAGTTACGTTAAAACTTGTAATTTGTTTAATCACGTTTCCTTAGCAACTGTCATAATTTGTTGTTATCGTAATTAAATTATTTTGACATTGTTTAGAAGCTTTTCTATTAATAATGAACAGTTATACAAACTCAGAATTAGCCGACATGCATTAAATGTACGGACGTGCGCATGGAAAATGATTTACCAAATTTATTGGAGAATGTTTCACTATTCATACGGCATCTTATGTAGTTTATGCACGACGGGGCGCCTCCACATTTTAGTCTCCAAGTAAGACAATATCTTCAAAATTTATTTCGTGACCGATGGATAGGCAGAGGTGGTCCAACTACTTGGCCTCCACGTTCACCAGACTTGAATCCGCTTGATTTTTTTTTTGCGTCATTTAAAGGGCTTAGTTTATTCGACGCCCATTAATAACGTAGAGGATTCGCGGCAAAGAATCATAGACTGTTGCAATAGTATAAGACAAAAACCAGGAATATTCGAACGTGTTCGACAATCCATGAGAAGACGTCTAGAATGTTGCATGCAAGTTCAAGGAGGACATTTCGAACTATTGTAATTTTGAGAGTAAAAAACATTACTAAAAATAAAATTCAAAATTCAAACAAAAGAGTGTTTTATTCCGAAATGGTTCGTTTCCGGACAAGGGTATATTAGGATTATTTTCTTGTTTTGGTTTGATTAATATATTTTCCAAATTTGGTCCCCTATTTTTCGAACAACCTGTATATATATACACACTCACTATATTTATTATTGTAAGTTAAAATATGTACACTTCCAATTTCTACTAAAAAAATTATAACAATTACAGCTAGTATATAATATAACAAAATATAAAAAAAATAATTCACTTTTACAACGACGATATAAATATTATAACGTCGCCGCCACCGCCGCTCCGAAGCCCTCGCCGACGCCGCTGTGTCGCGCCCGAATGTCCGCGCGTAGCAGAGCTGTTCGGACTTGTCGCGGTAACGTGATCTATTGTGCATGCTGTTTTTATCTCGCGAGTATTCTAGTCGTTTCTGAAACAAAATTCGCCGGGTATATAAGCACGTCGGAGAGGCCAACAGGACAGTCTGATATAAATAAGTGTCGTGTTATGAGTAGATGGTGACATAAACAAACAGTCGACAAGAAGGGAACGTAAATAAATGTAATTAGTGACATAAATAGAAGTGTTAATTGTTTAAATAAATAATCTTAGTGTTTAAGTGTCTTATAATATTCGTAGTCTTTAAATTAGTGATAATATTTGTTTATCATAGTGTTAGTTACTTTTATCATCTTTTAAATATTTAATTTTAATTATTTATCGTCTAATAAACGTATTATTTTAATTAATAATATTTCTGTTATTTGTACACTTCACCCATATAAATAAAACGTTACAATATGAAATATAAACTTTACAAATATTCATTCTATCACAGTTAATTTGATAATTTTGTCATCTAAATAAAAAAAATACATGTCACATTTATTACATATAAGAAATAAATAAAAAACAAAATAGATTTCTAAACCATAGATTTACGCAACTGATCTCAATGTTAATTGGAATAACCAACAAAGTTAAGACCAATATCTTTGTCAAATTGAAAAAAAATATTAAATCATTATCATCGTGTTATTTATTTCACAGTAATTATTTACCAGTTCATGACCGAGTGGTTGCTTGAAGCAAGTATATGTTTAAAAATAATGTAATATACGAATAGTTCGACATTTATCATTCAATCGCAGTTTTGATGAAGTTTGCCAATATTCATTGTCTGTGGTCCAAGGCTGAATATTATTCCTTAGCTATTGTAAATTATCTTTTATTAGTTCATCACATTTTTCACATAAATTAGAATTTGAAAGCACCTAAAATAAAATCCATCAATATTATTATTACTTATATTAAAAAGGTTATTATTTAACTTTTTTACGACAGATTTTGTCGTCAAATAAACCAATTTTTCGGTTAAGCCTTCTTTTATTGCAATATGTATTTATCCGTACTGTAACCAATAACATGGTTAAACATACAATAGTTAATAAACTCTTAAAACTATAGACCAACCTCTAAAAGTTTGGATCATTGGATCAGATTGCTTAGACTCCATTCTGTCAAAAAGGTATAATAATAAATAATAAAGGTACTTACCGTTGTGACGTTGCTCGTAGAAGAATAAAGGTTCGAAATAATAATAATGTTTATTATAAAAGGGTTTATTGACTAGTATAAAAATGATGAGTTGATATTTACAATTGATGGACCCGACTGTATGGAGGAATGGTCTTCTTCTGGTCTCTCTCTTAATGGACCCCTCAATGGAATCTCACCGGACTCTGTCTCTCCATCGTCCATACAGTCTTTTATATTACTGTAATGCTAAGTCAACAAACAATTGAGGTGTCACCTAATTACCAAATAAAGAAACAATATTATAATTGCTTATTCTGCAATATTAGTGATTACTACTACTGAGTTATGATGACCTCAATTGTGTGGTGACCTAGTCTTACATACCTCCCTTCTTTAAAAATTTGCTTCCGGAGGAGCACAATTTTTCTTACAACTACACTTAAAGTCTCTATATTCACAATATTTCATAGCATGTAATGTTTGATGAGGAAAATTACTGCATACCACTGATCTTGTGCTGGATGGTGTATCCATGGCTGTAGATGAGTTTGAGGGGAGACGATTGGCCGGTCGTCATCGCTTGGATGGTTCATCTGCTTCCTGTGGTTTGATGCGGTTTCCTCAACATGCATGGCACTGACGGTTGTTCTTTCTCTCTTAAGATCAACACACATTTTACATACCATATTTCTAAATGACTGATTTTCCATAAAACACACATAATTATCCTATATCTTGTTTTCTGTATTTACCATCTGTAACGTATTTTCTGCAATTCTTATTAATGGTATGGCTAGCACATCCCACAAATAAGTTGCTAATTGAAGTTCAAAGCAATTTACAATGAGAGAAGTGAAAAAAAAAATGATAATATTTAATAATTTTGAATACGTTATGAATTCTATTTAAATTATTCACTTGCGGACTTAAAATGGAAAATCAATTACATACATATTATTTTCCTTATTTCCTTGGATCCGTGTACCGATCTCTAGTCCGTTTATTTGGTTCCTGGTATTGAACACTAACTAACGCATAATCCATGAGTGCCGTGGTGCTGGTCCTTTACTACGAGTATGGTATGGTGTGACTACAGGAGTGGGGGTGCGTTCCATTTCTGAATTATGAAACAATAATTCATGCATCATATCTTGATGCAGTATATTCTGTAACACTTTAGGATAAATTTCTTTTTTTTCTGTCGACTCTACTGTTTCACAATTCGGCATTTCTATGTCTTCATTTAAATCTTCCTCTAAAGATTATCATCCATAAATGGTTTTAGTCGATTTACATGAACCGTCAAAAGTTTTTCAGAATTTTGTTGTCGAATTTGGTATGTTACTGCTCCCATGACTTTTATGATGAAGTACGGTCCTGTCCATGGCTTGTGAAACTTTCGTGACGTTTCTGCATTTATTGCTGGAATATGCAAGTATACTGCGTCACCGATTTGATATTCTGCTGATTTTGTATTTTTGTTGAACTGTCTATGCGTTTTCTCGGTCGCTTTTTTGATATTCTGCTTTACTGAGTTGAAAGCAATTTGCAATCTTTGTTCTAATTCGGACGCATAGTTATCTACATAATCATACCTTAGATCTTGTGGTCTGGTTATGTCGTCATAAGGTAACTCTAGGTCACGACCATGCATTAAGAAAAATGGAGTTTCGTTTGTACTGCTGTGTACACTACTTCTGTATGCCAACAACACATATGGCAGCCACTCATCCCAATCGGTTTGATCTCGATTCACGAAATGAGATAGAATGTCCTTGAAGACGCGATGACTTCGCTCTATCATCCCATTCGTTTGTGGTCGGTATGCCGTTGTTTGTAGTTTTTCGACGCCAAATAAAGGGTTTTCCAATAAGAGGTGTTATTTTGATATTCAAAGAAAAATGCCTTTTTTTAATATAAATGATCGGATGTTTATTTCATTATAAAGAGGAAGGTATGCCGTTAATAGTGGAAAATAACATCAGGCAAATGACCACCACGACCACGCTGACAGGACAATATCCTTTTCATGAAATTTTCCATAACCAAATCGCAAAGTGGCTGTCCTATGTCCTCGATAGCCTCACGAATTCCATCTTTGAGGTCTTGAGTCGACGCTGGGCAGTTGGCGTAGACCTTCTCTTTCACGTGGCCCCAAAGAAAGAAGTCGCAAGGTGTTAAATCACAAGATCTCGGTGGCCAATTGTGATCACCTCTTCGAGAGATAACACGGTCCGGAAACTTTTCCCGTAAAAGATCAATGGTTTCGTTGCTTGTGTGGCACGTAGCGCCGTCTTGTTGAAAGTAAACGTTGTCCAGATCAATACCATCCAATTCCGGCCATAAAAAATCGTTAATCATCTCTCGATAGCGCAATCCATTCACCGTAACTGTTGCTCCAGCCTCATTTTCGAAAAAGTAAGGTCCAATGACTCCGCCGGACCATAAACCGCACCAAACAGTCACACGTTGAGGATAGAGAGGCTTTTCAACAATAACTCTTGGGTTTTCTGAGCCCCAGATGCGACAATTTTGTTTGTTGACGAAGCCACCGAGGTGGAAATGGGCCTCATCACTCAAGATGATTTTTCGATGGAATTCCGGATCATTTTCATGCATTTCAACGACCCAATCAGCAAAGACACGACGTTGTTGATGATCGGCCGGCTTGAGTTCTTGTGTTAACTGGACTTTATAAGCCTTAAGACCCAAATCTTTATGCAAAATACGGTGTAATGACGTTTGTGGAATGCCTAATTCCAAAGAACGACGAGGAATGGACAAATCTGGGTTTTCTTCAACAATTTCGGCTACAGCAGCAATATTCTCGGCTGTTCTTGAGCGACGTGCACGGGTTTTATTCTTCACATCACTAACTTGTCCCAACAGCTCGAATTTTTCCACCAATTTCTGTATTGCGGTCCGACAAGGTGCTTCACGACGACCCAAAAATTGTCAAGTTTTACGAACCGTCTCTGCCAAATTTTCACCATTTTTATAGTGAATTTTAATAATTTCAATGCGTTGTTGAAGCGTGTATCGTTCCATTTTTATTAATGGCGTAGTTTCTACTTGTCAAATGTCAAAAAATGACAGCTTCAAAAGCGACATCTACCGAAATAGCGGGCTATTCAAAATAACACCTCTTATTGGAAAACCCTTATTTTACAAACTTCTCTAAAGACTTCAGAAGTGAAATTTGCGCCTTGGTCGGTCAACAGTTGTCTTGGAGCCCCGTGTCTTGCGATGATTTCTTGTGAAAATATTCTCGATATTGTTGTTGCCTTTTGATCTGATATGGCGAATGCTTCTGGATACTTCGTGAAGTGGTCCTGGAACGTCAGGATGTATTTGTTCCCCTTCATAGTTGTTGGTAATGGACCAACAATATCCGTTGAGACCCTTTCATTGGCCTACTAACTTCATTGAATTTTTGAAGTGGCACAGGCTTGTGATGTGGAGATGTTTTCCTCTGATTATATGAGTGAAATTTCTTGCAATAATTTTCTATGTCCTTAGCCATCGCTTTCCAAAAAAATTTTTCCTTGATACGGCTGTATGTCTTCTCAAACCCCGGATGTCCCGCATACGGTAGGTTGTAGTAATCGTGCATTACCTTGAATTTCATGGATACTGGTACTACGAGTTGATGATGACGCTTATTATTTGATTTTCTTTGAAAATTAACCCTTCGTCATCCGTGAAATATCCTTCTTTACTCGTGAGCTGTTGCACTGCTGCATCTTGGCGTTGTTTATTTGCTATCATATGTCTATCCCATATCGGTTCATATGTTCCTTCAACTTCTACAGCATTAATTGGTATTCTTGAGAGTACGTCTGCGTTCACATGTTTCTTCCCCGCTCTATGTTCAATCTTATACTCGTATTCTTGGAGAGTAAGCGTCCATCATGCCAAACGTGATTGTGGATTGCTGATCTAAAATAGCCATTTCAGTGGTTGATGGTTGGTTATTATTGTGAATTTCCTTCCGTATAGATAGCATCGATAGTATTTTACACCACAAGATGAATTCCTTGGTGAAATCTGGATGGGCTAAGACTGACTCGGAACAGAGTGCATTCCTTAATGAATTGAATGCTTTTTCGCAGTCTTCGGTCCAGATGAACGGCTCACTTTTTTGTCAATTTTGTGAGAAATTTTGATGTTTTTGCGAAATCCTGTATAAATCTTCTATAAAATCCTACTAGGCTGCAAAATGCTCTGATTTCGTGACTGATTTTGGCCTTGGATAATTTTGTATGACTGTAAGTTTTCCTGGATCCGGTTTAACACCCTCTCCATTTATGATGTGGCCTAAATACTTCGTTTCAGTCTTCAAAAAATTGCATTTACTGGGTTGCAATTTAAAGTTCGCCTGTCTCAGTCTCTTGAAAACCTCCGTGAGTCGTTTGAGATGATTGTCTGCTCCATTCCCATTGAACACGATGACGTTATCCAGGTATACTAGGCATTGTTCTCCTCTTAACCCGGATAGCACACTGTTCATGAATCGTTGAAATGTGCTTGGTGCGTTTACGAGCCCAAACGGCATCTTTGTGAACTGATAGTGCTCTCCATTTGTCGTAAATGCTGTCTTCTCCCTATCTTGGTTATCTAGTTGCACTTGCCAGTAACCGGATGCTAAATCTAAGGTAGTGAATAGATTTACATTCCCCAACTGGTCCAGGGTTTCTTGCATGTTGGCTACAGGGAAGTAATCCTTCTTTGTCACTTTGTTTAAACCCCTGAAGTCGATACACACCCTTATCTTTTCCTCGTCGTTTTCGGATTTCTTTGGTACGATGACCACTGCACGACCATGGTGAATCGGAGGGTTCTATTGCCCCTGCTTCACGCATTTTGTTTAACTCATTAGTCAATGGTTCTTGCTGGCTGTGAGGAACTCGGTAGGGTGATTTAGTTATAGGCGGTACATCTTCAGTAATTATTCTGTGTTTTACTTTATGTGTGCACCCTAGCTTAGTGTCATCCTATTGAAAAATATCTTCATATTCTACCAATAAATTCAATAATTTACTTTTTACCTCTTCCGGTAAATATTCCAAGTTGAATTGCTCTTCAATGCACCTGTTTCTTTAAACTCTTACAGTGCATACGGCCTGTTGCCTCTTATTTTCAGCTGCCGTGACTTTTCCAGCTTGCGGACTTCTTCCTTCAATGGACCTGTGTTGTCCTTTCTTCTGTTGAGCCTGTCGATTTCCAGCGCTCTTAACTTGCGAATTATTTGTTGCAATTCTTCTGTTTCCAGCTGTCCCGTCTTATACTTTTTCATTCTTCTGAGCCTGTTGGATTACAGCGTCCTCTTGAGAATTCTTCTGTGCAATTCTTCTTTTTCCAGCTATCCCGTATTTCTGGTATTGTTGTCCAGATGACGTGGAATACTGTACTTTTTCATTCTTCTGAGCCTGTTGGTTTCCAGCGCTCTTCCCTTGAGAATTTTTCCTCTTTCCGACTACAGCTGTCCCGACTGGTCCTTTTGACGTGGTCGACGAATGCTGCTCGTTTTGAGCCTGCTTATTTTCAGCGCTCACCCCTTGAGAATTTTTTCCTTTTCCGACTACAGCTTTCCCGACTGGTCCCTTTGATGTGGTCGGCGAATGCTGCTCGTTTGGAGTCTGTTGATTTCCAGCGCTCCCCTTCTCAAGTACGGCCGATTTGCCGATTACCATATTCTTCCCTAATAGAAGCTCTTGATTTGTGAAGTTCATCAACTTCACCGGTACCACTTTTTCTGCTTTTGTTATGATTCTTGCTGCCATAACCCCATGGGTCTTCAGTTCTTCAGGTTCAATCACAATATCTTGCCCTGGATTGATCAGATCCTGGACTGCTGTACACACGAATTCACAATTTGGAGGAATCTTCACGGCGCTCTTCAATCTAACCAATCCACTGGTTCGTGTGACTGATTCTTCTTGATTGAGGAAGCCATTCCCCGTATTCTGAACTTCTGTGCCCCTATCTTGAATTGTGATGGTCGCCTTCTGAGTACGTGCCTGTATATTATTTTGCTTATCTTGCAGTACTGCCTCTTGACCTGCCCCGCTGACGTCATTGGTTCGTGTTTCGCAATTTATGGCGTTGAGTGCTACGGTGTCCATGTTTTCTAAGTCGTGCTTGCTTAGCAGTTTTAGGCATATGTTTTTAAAACGAACCTCCTCTCTTGATATGTGCACATCAAATTTACGTATAAAATCTCTACCCAATAAACCGTCGGCATCCAAATCTAAATCATCTGAGCAAATAAATGTTTTAAGGCGAAAACTAGAATTTTGACATTCATATTTTAATTTACTTGTGCCGTAATATGATACTGGTGCGCCTGATATAGATTTTAATCGCCCAACATCTCCTTTTGTAATCAAATGCCCCTTAGCAAATCGTTTTTTAAGAATTGATACTCTTGATCCCGAATCTATTAATAATTTTACTGAAATACCTCTAATTTTGACTAAAATAAAATTTGGATCATCTCTATTTAAATCTTCCAATATTCGAATATTATTAATTTTGAAAATTTTATTTCTTACTGATATCTCCCGCGACGGAGCACTCGCGAGAGATAGTTCCTGTTTAAATGCTGGGGTCTTCGTCCTTCCTTCGTCCTATGAATGTCTTTGTTGTGCCTGTAACCCGCCGTTGCGCTGTTGGCGTTGTAACGATTGCCTCCTGGTGGACCTCTGTACCTGCTATGATTTCGACTTCGCTTCGGATTAGTACATGTTTTACCATATTTTGTATATTGCCCTTTTTTCTCCCAATCTTTACGCGGAAATTTTATCCTATAATCCCGTTCCGTATTTTTATAAACATCGTTTATTCTTGTATGTGCGGATTGATTTGACTTTTTACTTACAGTCCCTATATCTGAACAATTATTTTTTTCTATTTCCAATTCCAATTCCTCCTGTTCTGCCAATTCGACAGCTTCTTCAAATGTTAAGTCTGTCCGACACTTCAGTATTACCTTAATACATTCTTTAATTTCTGCTCTCAGGCCTTCTTCAAATCGAGATAAAATTTGATAATCTATATAACTTTCATTCGCACTTTCTACTTTTAATAATTCTACCTAATTAAACGTTCTGCAAAATTTTGTATTGATTCCCCTACATTTTGTGTACAATTCCAAAATTCTCTGTTAATTTGGTCTGCATATCTACGTTTAGCAAATCTTTTTATAAATTTTTGTCTAAATTCTGCAAATGATATAGTTACAAGATGTAATTCTCTAGTTTCACAATAAAATTTTAAAGCATCCCCATTTAATTTTGTACGAACCAGGTCTACTATATCTCTGTCATCAAACTTTCTAATACTTGTTCTTACTAGTACTTTGCTACAAAAACTCTTCTACTTTGTCGCCATTGAATTCTGGTATTTCTGCTATTACAGCACTTCTTATCGATAACATTTCTGCGTCTGATTTAATCGTTGTTGGCAGACTTAATTATTAGAACTACCCGCCGGGATACTACCCACAATACTGCCCGCTGGCATGTTTATTAAATTTAAAAAATAATTTTGTTACAAAATCGTACTCCGCGAGTGGACCAAATATATTAGCCACTCTGGGCTGGCAAACTAGCCCAAAACCGCTGCCACCAATTTGTAACCTGCCTTTATGAGGCGAATTAACAAATAATATTTAAGATGGGTTCTTGCCAGACTGGAGGTACAAATTAGTAATTGCCAAAAAGGTATAATAATAAATAATAATGGTACTTAGCGTTGTGACATTACTTGTAGAAGAATAAAGGTTCGAAATGATAATAATGTTTATTATAAAAGGGTTTATTGACTAGTATAAAAATGATGAGTTGATATTTACAATTGATGGACCCGACTGTATGGAGGAATGGTCTTCTTCTGGTTTCTCTCTTAATGGACCCCTCAATGGACTCTCACCGGACTCTGTCTCTCCATCGTCCATACAGTCTTTTATATTACTGTAATGCTAAGTCAACAAACAATTGAGGTGTCACCTAATTACCAAATAAAGAAACAATATTATAATTGCTTATTTTGCAATATTAGTGATTACTACTACTGAGTTATGATGACCTCAATTGTGTGGTGACCTAGTCTTACAAGTTTAGTAAAACATTGTATGCTAAGAAAACAATCGACATTTTTCAGTCTATTTCTAATTCCTTTTTGTTATGACACCTTTTCTCACAAATATTTAATTAAAATGGGATTAGTACTTTCAATGTCTTCTTTGCTAGAGTAGGATAATCAGCAACCTGAGTAAAAATGATATTCGGCTGCACTGCTGGGTGCAACACGGCCGCACGACTTGTTACGTGCATAGATAGTACGGCTGCAAGTTACAACACAGTCGCCGAACGGTCCCTGCGCGGCCGTTTTGCTGCCGTGAATAAAAATTTGTTAATTTTTACTTGGAAATTGTGCGTTAGGTTATGTTATGCTATGTTACGTTTAGAAAGTTGCAACCAAAAAATGTTCACTTACTGACTAAAATAGTCAATGAAATTAATAATCTTCAAGATTTTGACATACTCGTATATAAAGCAGTCAATTTTTTGTATAGCAAAAATCCTTTCTATACATACCCATAGTAAGAATTTATTATTTTTATAGCAAAAATCCGTGAACGGATTATGTATTGTTAGAAATCAAAAGGCAAATAGCGAAAAAAAAAACACAATAGCACGACACAGCACTGCACAGTACTATTAATTCGACACAACACTGAAATTAGGAGCGAAGTAAAGGGGGTTTACAATATAAACACGTTATACACTTTTCACAATTTTTATTTTAATCTTCACACAAAACCAAAACTAAACAGCGGCCATTCACTACAAGCGTCAAGTGAATACTAAATGTAATCACCTCACGACTGCTGGCGGCTAAACAAATTACGTAAATATAAAAATGCAAGTATTAACTAATATCCCAAACTAATTAAACAAAAATATTAAATTAACATTAATTGTTGTTGTTTAAACGTGACGATTACATCACTTGATCCCACGCGGCGATTTTGTATCTAACAGTATAGCAAATTAAAAATTTAATTACAAACCGATTATGGGTATACAGCAAAAAATTTATACAAAATTTAATTATTTTATATAAGCAGCATTAATCATTTTTAATTTGTCAATTGTTAAGTTTTTATAAAGCATGTTAAACTTTGTTATTAGTACCAATGATTCTGTGTATAATATACATATGTAGAATTTGTTATTTCCTATATAGTATTTTATATGCATTCATTTTATATTAGTGGGAAATAATAAGTTATATGCTATTAGCTAAAAAATATCCATTTATGACTTTATCAACAAAATTCTGAATGCAGTTTTGTGAAAATTTGTAAAATAAATAGGCAAGGTACATGTAAGAAAGAATTCATATACATGTTATATTTTCTTAAATTGAAAGTTGTGCAATAAAATGAATAAGGAAAATAAGTTGTTTACCTAAATTACATTTATCATTCCCGTGAATAACAATAGGTCATAATATATAAAACAGATTTGATTTGATAATAGTTTGTTAGTTATTCCGTTCATATTAATTTAATGCGTAATTGAATATAAACTGGCAGTAAACAAAGGCAGGAGTAAATAATATTTGTATAAAAGTTATGTTAATGTATTTAAATTATTGACAACAATGTATTTTTTATCTTGAATAATAATCTCTTTTAGTACGATATAATGCTGTTTATGATATTTAATTGTGTGGAGATATCTTTAATTTTATTTTAAAGATATTTAAAGTAATGTATTAGATACACTGATTACACATAGGATTATTTTAACGAAACTATTTATCACATATTGGCCTATCAACGTCGCTAATCTCCACGCCAGTAATGAGTGCCCGTGTAGTGACGCCTGCTAAACGTCTACAGGGTACGAATATTCAAATTTCATTTATCATTACTGAGATCTGTGTATACAGCAGATTGGCACATCCAGCAGGTGTATAATTGAATCCCGTTAACGTGGGGAAAATCGTTTTTCGCAGACTGTTGCTGCCCGCAGTAGCGGATAACCAATATACACTAGAGGCGTTTTTTGGCGATGCATTGCTTTGAAACTATTTCGTAGTGTTTCAAACCAGTAAATTTTGGCGCCGCAACGGTGACCTCAGAGACGAAATTGGTTGAAACATTTTCGTATGTTTTTCAAACCGATCCGCTGAGCTGGTTTGAAACAGTATCGAATTATTTCGTAGTAGAGGGGGTAAACCTTGAGAACACGGAACACTGATAAACGTTTGTAAATCATTCTATATTAATTTAAAACATAATAATTCTGAATGCTCCATTATTATCTGCAAAAAATAAAACGTTTGTACGTATAAATAATTATAAAAATACAGAGTTTACTTCTTAGAAATAACAATAAATTGCAGCCAAGGAACCAGTTTATAATAATCACAGTGTTTTGAATACTTTTTATATACACCACAACTTCAAACTCACTCAAACGTCCAATTTACATTTGACATATTCAAATTTATACGTCATTAGTTCAAAACATAGTATTTTAGCAATCCCGACATTTATGACGTCATGTACGAAATAGTTTTGAAAACATAACGAAACTGGTTCAACGCCAAAAACGGCTTAGATAAAATAATACTTTTGACTTTACTTTCGTTATAACTAGAAGCACCAAAGCTACTGACAGGTCGATAGCAAGCATAATTTGCAATTATCATTATTGCACGTGCATTATTTTAAATAAGCTTTATGTCTAACTACTTTTTTCATTCATTTAATCAGATTTTAAATATTACGCCTTTTAGTTGTGTAAATATGGTTTAAATTGGTTACTGATCGCAACGCTATCTAGTACTTGTTAGGTTGAGGATGAGTCTGGGAAGATGCCCAATGTTAAACAATTAAATTAATGTCAAGTAAATTCATTTTGCTCTTATTCCAGTTTATTCGCAAATTATTAGAATAATACCAATAAATTCATTCTTTGTAAACATTTCAAAACGTAAATGTTTTTGTTTACTAAGTGCGTTAAATAAGTAACAAATAAATGTATACTTTGTTGACATTAATATAACTATTTAATAATGTCACATTCTGTTTATTTTCACATAGCCACCTAGAATATTTCCATATTTCTCAATTATCTTATTTTTCTCGATTTTTTTAAATACATTAATAAGAAGTAATACATCATGGAAAAGACAAATTTTAGTAAAATAATTGTAGATTGCTATTTAAAAAATAAAAGTTGATAGTAGTATCTTGTAAAGCTGACTTTATAAAAAATATGTACATCTGCCGTCAAATAGTATATTTAAAATAATAAAACGTTGATATGAGCTATTTTTTCTATTAGTTATGATAAAAAATTAAAGAGTTGCCTGTTTCAACTGACAATAATAGTTGTGGTATCAATAGAACGATATAAAATTTCTGCATCAAATGACACTAAATACATGTAAATTATGAAATATTTTAGTTCCATAAATTAAGTATTAAATTATTCAATTTTGCATTAATAACAATAGCCGTGGTATTTTTTGAACAAAAAATAAACAAATTTTTGACATTTTATGAGTTAAAATTCGTTATAACCTATCAATTGTACAAATTTTAATATGTTATAATTGTTTTAATGTAATTTTGTCAAGCAATTTCTACTCTGTTACAATGTATTAAAAATAAATTGAAACAAAAAAATCATAGCTAACGAATTCTCATTCAAACATTTGTTTGTCTTTTTGTTCAAATGCCATGGCTTATCGATATTAATAGGAAATTGAATAAATTTAATAATTAATTATGGGACTAAAATATTACGTAATTTACTTACATTTATGTGGTATCATTTGATACAATCATTTTTTTATTTTTTTTTTTATTAATATCAGAACCATAATGTTGGCAGTTGAAACGGGGAGCAACAGTCTGCGAAAAACAATTTTCCCGTGTTAATGGACTACTTTCAGATTTCAAGTACTCGTATTCTTCACCCAGTATAACGTCGCTAATGTAGACTGAAAAAAAAAATTTAAGTTTATAATTCACTATGCCTTCAGATACAAAATATATTTGCAATCGTCGAAGAGTTAAGTGTCGCAGCAATGTTTGGGTAATTGGTCAAAATTGGAATTTCGAGAACCATGACATATACCTGGGGTATTTACCCTGATAGGTTACATTAAATTTCGACAGCAGAGCAAAAAGCTACACATCATTGGCGATTAACGGAGGGTTACCATGATTAAATAGTTGAAAAGGAGGACGTCGAGAGAAGCTAGGCCGAAACTGCCGGAGATGAATATTTTTTAAGAGGCGTGGTCGAATTTTCTTATATGTTATTAATACATATCCATACTATAGATATTGGCATAAAAATATAAATACTTAGATAGGTGCAGTTAAAAAACAGATCTAGAAAAAAACTGACTGTTTATATAAAATACAAAAATCATTTTTTGATTAAAAATCATAATTAATTAAAACTGTAAAAAAATCATTTCGTATATTAAAATAACGCGAATCCGTCTAATGACGGATGAATAAAATATTTTTATAATTTTATGTATATTTGTCCTATCCCCCAATTTGTTTTAGAATCGTCTCATTAATCAATTATAAATAACTGACAAGGTCGCACAAAAAAGGCCACATGAGGCCTTAAAGCCACAGGTTCTCCTACTTTGAAATAAACTTAACAGACAACAAGTCGTATCAGTCAATGAAACAAAAAGTACTGTTAAAAATGTAAATAAAAGTAGTATCCTTGGTCCCCTATTATTTATAATAAACGTTGTTGATTTACCTCAAAATAATCATAGCCTTTCAAAGGAAACGCTTGAAAAAAATAGCATTGAAAGTCAAATTCAAGTCGTTGAATGGTACACAGCAAATATTTTAAGCCCAAATAAAGATAAAACAAATATAATAGATTTTGTCAATTCAAATATATCTGTTGAACTCTCCTAAAAATTTCTAGATCTCCTTTTACAGAAAAACTTAAAATGGAAAAGCAATATCGATGTATTGTGCAGGAAGTTAGCTACATGTTTGTCTGTCTTAGGCAAAATATTACAGTGGGTCCACTAGCAACCAAAGTAGCTTATTCTGCATTGTTTCACTCTGTCATGTGTTATGGCTTATTGATATGGGGCCAATCTCCTGAAGTGAACAGAGTGTTTATAATGCAGAAGAAAGCTATTAGAATATCTGCTGGTGTAGGTCCAATACACTCTTGTGAACAGGGACCTGACACTGAACCCGAACCTGAACCGAAAATCCGAATTAACCCGAATGTTTGATAAACCTAAACCCGAACCGAACCTTTATTTGCCTAGGTTAATAAACCTGAACCGAATTTAAACCGTTTTAAATTCAAATTCGGTTCAAAGATTTCAATTTTAATGTGATTTTAAAATTAATAAATATAATCATCTTGTGTTTGCAATCATTTGCTGAACCGAAATTCGAACCCGAATCCAAAACCAATGAACCGTTATAATTTGTAATTTCTTGAATCGAAACTGAACCTGAACCATAAATATATTTCGATTCAGGTCCCTGCTTGTAAAGATCTTTTTTTTAGAAACTTGAAATATATATATATATCAGATTTCACAACTCAGTCCGAGATTCATATATATATATATATATATATATATATATATATATATATATATATATATATATATATATATATATATATATATATATATATATAACACGAGATATAACGATAATTTAACAGCAGTAAAATTTACTCGGACAAAGTCGAAACTCAACAGTGTCAACGTAAAGCTTTTTAACAAGTTACTCCAAACTATAAGAAAATTAGAACTTGAAGAATTTAAATCTACTTTGTACAAAAAAACTATTAAATAAAAATTATTTTAGCATATAAGAATATTTAAAAGATGAAAATTTCGTAAATGCGTAGGTATTGAAAACAACATTGTGAGCTTCAGACTCAAATATAATAAATTTAAATATGTATGTATTTTGGTTTGTATCTAAATGTTTTGATTTTTTTAAATTAGATGCACTATGCACTGTGCATGTAAATGCTTTTCAGTCAATAAACATTATTATTATTATTATTATTATTATTATTATTATTATTATTATTATTATTATTATTATTATTATTATTATTATTATTATTATTATTATTATTATTATTATTATTATTATTATTATTATTATTATTATTATTATTATTATTATTATTATTATTATTATTTCCGCTCTTTTGTTTTTCACTACCTCAGGAATCCTGGGTATCATTGACCTGCCTCTCAGCAATTGCTGGAGAGGCTAGGCGCGGACGATATGCCAAGATGATCAAGGCAGCCACCCAGGTGGTCGGGGTGACTTTGTGTAGTACGCCTACAGACGAGTACTCAGGGTGAGGTAACGGTGTACACACCTGGTACGGGTTTTCACCAAGTAACCAGGTGGAGGATGGCGAGAGGTGAGAACAGAGGGACCAGAGGGTGCGGCGAAGCCAGGCTGTAACCCCTCATAGTCGCGCTTCTGTCGCAGCCAGGACCGCGGAGCTGGGCAGTGGGTGGGCACAATGGCAACACAACACTGATACCAGTATTCCGTGGTCATACTGGAGCGGGCCTCTGGAACCAGGTGGAAAAGACAGAGAGCCTGATGGGTGCGGCGAAGCCATGCTGTAGCCCCTAAATATCAGGTCTCTGCCATGCACAGGTGCCATCACCTCATGAAACTTACAGACTGCGGGTGGACCTCCACACAACGGGAGGCAACACTTCGCAGACACTGTGCACTCATATGGGAGGTGACTAGTGCTTGGTTCAGCCACCTTTTTAGTTCGGGTACGCGGGGTCACTAAGCCCGAATAGACTGCTGTAGGCCAGTCTACCCCTGCGGGATTATTATTATTATTATTATTATTATTATTATTATTATTATTATTATTATTATTATTATTATTATTATTATTATTATTATTATTATTATTATTATTATTATTATTATTATTATTATTATTATTATTGTTATTATTATTATTATTATTATTATTATTATTATTATTATTATTATTATTATTATTATTATTATTATTATTTAGTTTATTCACCTAAGTCTAGTACATCTAAGAGCTACAGGGTAAATAATTAAATACAATACATTAGCAAAATTGTACTTTTCATTTTCAGGGCTCTAGGATTGCTCGTAATGATGGCCTAAACTTCGGGTTGGCAGGATGGAGATCTCTTCTGCTGACTAGGATGTGGTCTTTAGGTGTCCTAGTCGGTTTCAACCATATTCCAGCTATAAACCATACAGCTGAGGATATATGGGATTTTAGGAAAGTACTTTTCTTATAATGTGGGCTGTTCCATATATTGCTTGTTTTTGAATTTCATATGGGTCGTGATTTCCTGGGATGCGTTTGACATTTTTAATAAATTCCTTATTTACATAACCTGTCACTCCAATTATTACTGGAATTATTTCGCATTTTTTTTTTCCACATACGTTTAATTTCAATACACAAGTCTTTGTATTTTAGCTGTTTTTCGGCATCCTTTGTTATTATTTTCTCATCGGCTGGTACGGAGACGTCAATTAAGTATGTAGTACAAGGAGTTCTAACAATAATATCAGGTCTATTAGCATTGATGGTTCGGTCAGTTCGCACTCCCATATCATACAATATCGTTACATTTTCGTTTGCATTATTCACTACTTTCTCTGGTAGATATTTGTACCATAGCTGTTCTTTTGTTTGTCCTATATAATGATTGTAGAGATTGTAGTGAATAAGATTGCAGATTTTATTATGCCGTATGACATATTCAGTTTTGGCCAATTCTGAGCAGGATGACATTATGTGATGGATGGTTTCATCTGCAGCTTTACAAATTCTGCATGACTTGTTTTCGGATGATTTATGAATTTTCTTTCCTATATATCTTGTTGTTATGGCTTGTTCTTGAGCCGCTGTTATTAAACTCTCCGTTTCCCCTTTAATTCTTCCTCTTCTTAGCCACATGAACGATTCGATTTTGTCATATTCTATTTTTTCCATGTCGCGTAATTTTTGTCCATGAAGCGGTTTGTTTCTCCACATTTCATATAAACGTTTCCTACATTGTTTTTTAATTTCTACTGGGCTAATATTAGTTCTTTCTTCTTGTGCATTGTTTTCTACCTCTTCCATATCTGCATTTTCTACTAGTATTTCATCCAAACCTTCTTCATGCCTCACATGGTTCCTTCTGTTCTCATATTTTTCAATGGGCTTGTAGATTTTTTGTTTTATTCGCAAACATCTTTTTGATAAGGATGTATAATGTGAGAGAGTTTCATCATATATTACTATATTCCTAATAATGGGATCGCTTGATGCTCTGTTTGTTATATAATAGTATAGGCTGTACATAGAATCATAATATACACTTTCTATTTGTTGGAGACCCCTTCCTCCAAACTGTCTTTGGACATATAATCGGTCCACATCTTGTCGTGGGTGAAACTGGCCGTTAAGTGTTAACAACTTTCTTGTTTTCCTATCTATTTTTTCTATTTCAGCTATGGTCCAGTCTATTATTCCGAAGCTGTATCTGAGGACTGGCACAGCGAAAGCTCCTATAGCCTGAAATTTATTTTTGCAGATAAGTTGTGATCTTAATATTTTTCTTATTCTTGTGAAGTACTCATTTCTTAATCTTTCTTTCATTCCCTTATGGTCAATTTCCTCACCTTCTTCTACACCTAAGTATTTGTATGTTTTTCCAGGTTCCAGTGCTTGTATGCTTTCTTCATCATTTAAAGCCATGTTCTCAGACCAACTTAGTTTTCCCCTCTTAAATATAGCCACAGCGCATTTCTCCAAACCAAATTATTATTATTATTATTATTATTATTATTATTATTATTATTATTATTATTATTATTATTATTATTATTATTATTATTATTATTATTATTATTATTATTATTATTATTATTATTATTATTATTATTATTATTATTATTATTATTATTATTATTATTATTATTATTATTATTATTATTATTATTATTATTATTATTATTATTATTATTATTATTATTATTATTATTATTATTATTATTATTATTATTATTATTATTATTATTATTATTATTATTATTATTATTATTATTCATATTTATTTCACATTAACTGGTACATACATTTTACATACGGGCTATAATGCAAGTATATACAATACAATACGTCGTTATCGGTAAGTATTAACATTTCATTTTTTTTATTTTTTTTTTATTATATATACAATACATTATCTCATTGGTGGGGGGCGGTGCGTGTTGTGGGTTGTTTCAGGTTCTTTGGTCCCTCTCGGTCATCGGGTTCCTCTGCATCGTTCATCTGGGCCGCCAGGTCAGCTTCATTTTCCCCTCCTTGGCGGTTGTTTGGAGATAAATTTGTTTCAGGTTGTGTGGTAAGTATTAACATTGTGTTTTTGTGCTTATAATAACAATGTATATTTTTGCAGGTGTCATGCTGGTACGTCATTTGATAGGGTATGGGATCTATTTTTCTTCTGGGTTGCCAGTGTTGAGTACTTTCCTAATAGTATTGCGGTACCAAGGAGTGCGGATTTTTGCAGATCTCTCCAGATGTTTTGTTTGAGTCCTAGGGTGTTTATATTTTCTTGCAATGTTTTAGGTATTTCGCCCGTTGCTCCGATTATTATTGGTACAATTGTTACTGTCTTTTGGTTCCAGATCTTTTTTATTTCGGCGGCGAGGTCTAGGTACTTCTGAATCTTTTGTCGATGTTTTTGTTCAATATTTCCTGGTGCTGGTACTGCTATATCTATTACGTAAGTTATTTGTTCCGTTTTTAGTTGGTATGTTATGTCTGGTCTGTTATGTTTAATTGTGTGATCTGTTAATATAGTCCTAATCCCAGTAGAGTTTTATTTCTTCAGTTTCTATTATGTGTTCCGGTTTATATTCATATTTTTTCGGTGTTTTCGTGAGTAAGGTATGCTTTGAACATATTGCAAGATGGAGTAGTTTGGCTACGTTGTTATGCCTGTTGGTATATTCAGCTCCTGCTAGTACTTCGCATCCACTTATCAAGTGTTCTATGCTTTCTTGGGTTTTGTTGCATATCCTGCACATGTCTGTTTTTAATGTGGCTTCCTTAAGGATGTGTTTCCGGTACTTCAAAGTTGGGATAATACCATCTTGAATAGCCATAATGAACCCTTCTGTCTCTTTAAATAGGTTGTTATTTAGCCATTGGCAACTTTTGTTGAAATCTATGTATGGGTTCTTCAAGATGGTTATGTATTTGCCATGTATCTCTTTACCTCCCCATTCTCGTATCTTTTCCTCATCGGGTATTATGTTTTGAAGGGGGTCATATTCGGAGTCATGTAATTTTAGCGTACTGTAATTGTTGTCTGTATCTGTTATAGCTTGGTGGAGTTGACTGGTTTCTTGTTTTTGTAGGAAGTAGTTTCTTAGGTTTGTAATCTGTTTATAGTGCATGTTTTGTAAGTTTATTATACCTAAGCCTCCTTTTGATCTTAGATGGAATCTGATTTTGCTGCTTTGCGAATGGTGTGCTCTATATTTAGTGTACATTGTTCGAATTTCTCGTTCCACTTGTTCTAGGTCCGTTTGGCTCCATTTGACAATACCAAAGCTATATGTAATTATTGGGATTGCGAAAGTATTCACTGCTTTAGCAGTGTTATATCCATTGAGGTTTGTTTTGAGATTTTTTTCAATTCGTTCTCTCATCCTTCTTCTTAGTTCGTTCTTTGAGTTGGTATGATCGATTCCTCTGCTTTGATGTAGTCCCAGGTATTTGTAAGTGTATGTCTTCCCCATATATTCTATAGTTTCATCCTCATTGTCTAGTTGGTAACCTTCATGCTGTTCCCATTGTCCTCTCTTCATGACATTGATTTTAAATTTCTCAATGCCGAACGTCATGTGAATGTCTATGGAGTAGGCTTCTACTTGGTTAAGTAGCTTGTTAATGCCTTTTTTATTATCAGAGTATAGTTTGATATCATCCATATATATAAGATGACTTATCTCTGTGTGTTGTATTTTATATCCAGCAGAGTGGGATTTCAAAGATGTTGTTAAAGGGTTCAACGCAAGGCAGAACCAGAGTGCACTTAGGGAGTCCCCTTGAAAAATTCCCCTCTTGATTTTTACATTGCCAACGTATGTGTTAATTTGTTTATTCTTCAGCATGAGGTTTGTTTCCCATCGTTTTAGGAGTGCTTCCAGTAGATATTGTAAGGCAGGGTTGATTTTGTATATGTCTAGAACATCTAGTAACCAGGAATGAGGAACACTGTCAAAAGCTTTTTTGTAGTCAATGTAACTGGTGAATAGCGTGTTTTTTGTCCTCTTTGCTTGTTCCGTGACAACTGAATCAATCACCAGTTGTTCCTTACATCCCCGGCTCCTCTTTCGACAACCCTTCTGCTCTTCAGCAAGCACATTGTTCTCTTCCAGGTGTTGGTCTATTTTGTGGGATATTATTGATGTCAGTATTTTATAAAATGTAGGCAGACATGTTATTGGTCGGTATTTGGATGGGTCGTTGGATGGTGTTGGTGTCTTAGGTAGAAGATATGTGACACCAGTTGTTAAGTACGGTGGCATAGTACTTGGGTCTTGTATCATACCATTATATAGTTTTAATAGTAAGGGATGTATGCTTTTTAACTTTTTTATCCGGTAGTTTTGGATTTTATCTATTCCAGGCGCTTTCCAGTTATGCAGTTTTCGAATAGCTTGTGTCAGTTCTTCAGCATCAATCATGTATCTTGCCATGTACTTAACATTTCTCATTTTATGCTTTTCTTCTTCTATCCATTTTGCTGTCTTACTATGTTGTTTTGGTGTGCGCCATATACTGTTCCAGAATTGGTATGTTTCTTCGTTTTCTGGGACAATGTACTGTGCTTGTTCGTCGTTCGAGTTATTTTCAAGTAGACTTGAATAGAATTTCTTTTGATTGTTTTTAAACAGGTTGTTTTGTTCTTTTCTTTATTTTGGTTAATTTTTATATATATATTTACAGTCGCTCTATTTTTGTCGCACCTCACATCTGTATTCAAATGTATAACTACTTGTGAAATTTAGTACGATACTTTTGAATTACTTATTTAACGTCCATAAGGTTTTCATAAAATGTAATTTTTTTAGATATTATTTTTGTACTTTTTTAAATGGAATACCTGTATATTCTTACACAAAATAATAGAAAATATTTTTTGATTTAAAAAGTGTCATGATTTTTGTCTTTATACTTGATAATTTTTGAGTTATTGAAGAAAATATTAAAATTACTAAAGAAGAATTTATTATTTTTTATTGAAAATAATGCACAAAATATATAATACATATTATTATCTATTTATGAAAACTGTTCAAAATTGCCACCGTTCTCTCGTACACACAAATAAAGCCTTTTTAACAAATTTTCATTTACATTATTTATATTATCTAACTCGACAACAGCTTGTCTTATTCTGTTAATAACTTCATCGAGTGTAGCAACGGGCGTGTCATAAATTTTATTTTTTATAGCTCCTCACAAAAAAAGTCCACAGGCGATAGATCGGGAGATCTTGCAGGCCACATTATAGGGCCCCTGTTGTCAATCCAGGAATTTGGGAATTCTTGACTCAAAAAGTTACAACCATTGCATTGTGTGGAGGTGCTCCATCTTGTTGAAATATTATTCTGCGTGTAATTGCTAGTGAAATATCATCAAAATACGCTTGAAGTTCATTTTGCAAGAAGTTTAAATATCTTTGAGATGTTAAGAAGTCTTCATAAAAATATGGACCAAAAATAATATTATTTATAATTCCGTACCATTCATTGATCGAGAAACGTATTTGAAAATTTGTATTAAATGTTTCTGTACTTTGCCAGTAATATATATTATGTCTATTTAACATACTGTAACGTTTATTTATTTGGGTTAAGTGTAAAAATCAGAGAAATATTATTAATTAAAATAAAAGTTTATTAAATGATAAATAGGATAAAGATAATAAATGTAATTAACACTATGATTAAATAATTATAAACACTAATTTAAGACTGAGAATATTATTAAATGCTTAAACATTAACATTATTTATTTAAACAATATTTATATCACTACATTTATTTATATAACTACATTTATTTACGTCCAATACTCGTAGACTATTTATATCACCAACTGTTCATTGCTCGTTGCTCCTATATAACAGACTGTCCGTTGGCTGTCATCCCGACGGTATTTATAAATCCCGCAGTCTCTGTTCAAGACTGTTCCATTGAATACAAAAGAATCAGGTGACCCTAAGTAATTAGACAAGTCATAACGAGTTTACTACGCCGATCATTGCGAAGATTGCGTCATTGTCCAGCGTGGCGCCGTTCTAGAGATATTCTACCAGTGACTGCGATCGCTTACTTTTAAGTCATGGGCACACGTTACACCGCCCTCTCCTTAAGACTGTTCCGTCCCGGAACAGTTCTTGATGACGAAATCTACATGTATTACCCTTGGTACATTTAGAAGTCTTGACGAAGTGACAGTCGATAGTCCGCTGGAATTCCTCTCTCTCTGTCCGCTAAGGTTAAAACTACAGACGAAAATTTCAACGCCGGTATAGCGGAACAGGATCTCTAACATGTTCCTAACAATCCGCCAATCCAAACCGGCTAGTCCGCAGCCTAACTTCGGTACTGCTAGCTTCAAAATGTTATGTTCTAGCAGATGATCCTTCAAATTGCACAATGAGTTCCACAGACTGCGATACGACGGTTTCTGGTACGAGCGTGGTTTTGTAACCAGGTAGTAGATATACTGCTGATTTTCTGTATTGCTATCACTTAGTCGTAGCGTTTTTCCGACGGATGGACCTTGGTTGGCCAGTTCATGTAATTGTCCAAATTTCGTCTTAAAGACTGAAGCTATGCCGCGTGACATCTTTAAGTCTTCTGATACGCAGTGGCCGAGGGAATAATCTGACGACACGGTGAACAGGTCTCGATGTTCTTCTTTCGTCACGCCATACCGCGCCTTGTGACCGAAGGAACACTTTTCCATGAAGTCTTCAAAAGTCGGTTCTTGAGCTATGATCCACCGAATTGTTGCTCCACGATGGTCTTCATAGTTGTCAACAGCGAAAAGGGCTAGCCGATTAAAGTGTACTTCTCTCGGCTTCCCGGTAGGTGCTTTCCTAATTCTTTATATTATGTCGTTTATCCTTTTAACGAGCTCCCAATTTCATTACAGCTTTGGTGATACACCGCGGCGCCTTTGTGGATTGTAAAGCTACACTAAATCCCCAGGTTGGTATCCACCTTTTTCTGCCTACTGGCCCTTCATTCGGCCGTTGGCAACTTGAATTTTCGTGCGGACTTGTTCATTAATGTCGTCCATTCTTCTTCGTAAGTCCGTAACGTAATCTTCCCCGGCTAGGTCTTCCCCAGGTTTACTGCCGAACACCAAGTTACATGGCAAGCGCAACCTACGCCCGAATAAGATGTTCGCAGAAGTTTGCCCTGTTGTTTCATGCATTGATGAACGATAAACCATCAGGAACAGAAGAAGATGTCGGTCCCAGTCTCTTTGGTGGTTGGAGATTACCTTCGACAAGTATCGGTTGATTGTTCTGTTCATTCGTTCAACCATGCCATCGGACTGCGGATGTAATGTGGTTGTCCTCATTTTATTAATTCCTAATATCTTACACATATTTTAGAAAACGACAGACTCGAATTTTCTTCCCTGATCGGAGTGAAGTTCCAGATTAATTTCAGACAAAAATGTTTGAAATAAAAATTGTAGATAATTCAATTCTGCACCACTAAACAGATTGTATTGAACAACTTTTGTAACTTCTAAAATCGAATTTGAAATATTGCAAATATTGCTGATTTGTAGTGAAGGCCACGGAACTAAAACAAAATTACAAAGAAATGCCATATCGTTTGAACTGTTAGAAATTCAATTATCAAATAAATATTACAGATTATATTTTACACCGAAGTTACTAAACAACTTTTGTTTTTCTATTCTCAACATATTTCATTTATTTTTATTTTCTAACCTGCAAAATTGTAATTCTGATAGTTCAAACGATATGACTTTGTTTGTAATTTTCCATGGCTATTACTACAAAGAGCAATATTTACAACTTTTGAATTTCGATTTTAGAAGTTACAAAAGGTGTAAAATAAAATCTGTTTGGTGTATAATTTAATTACCTACAACTTTTATTTGACACATTTTGTCCAACTTTTGTGCAAGAAAAAATGATTTCCCATGTTATGGATTTTTAATTAACAACCTGTATACCAATATGTATTATATTTTTTAAAAAATATTCTAATTTATATCAAGTAACAAAAACAAAACTTTACCATTTATAAAAATTTTAATTAGGATATCAGGTATTAAATTTCGTAATATTACTACCTATTCTTGTGTACTCGTATATTATCCTAGGAAAAATGAAATTGTAATGATGGAAGATACACAGTAAAAAAAAATAGACCGGATAATTCTTAGTGTTTAGTTTTTACACGAAGTAAAAATGATATTGTAACGTACGCCCCTGCCTTGGGAGTATGCGAGCGCCACCACTAATAGAATATTCCCGAGCGATGACGTAATTGCCGGCGGCGGAAAAGCCCATACGTCTAGATGTGTTAATTACCCCGGTGGCCTAAATCCTTTGTATTCAATATCATTGTGGCGTCGGAAAGTTCGAAAAGGACATCGCGCAATATAAACCCCGGCGCCAAAGCCATCGAACACAATTTATTATATAGAAGCAATGAGCAATGAACAATTGGTGACATAAATAAACAGTCGTGAACATAAATAAATGTAGTTATATAAACAAATATAGTGATATAAATATTGTTTAAATAAATAATCTTACTGTTTAAGTATTTAATAATATTATTAGTCTTAAATTAGTGTTTATAATTATTTAATCATAGTGTTAGTTATTTTTATTATCTTTTTTAATATTTATCCTAATTATTTATCGTTTAATAAGCGTATTATTTTAATTAATAATATTTCTTTGGTTTTTACACTTCACCCATATAAATAAACGTTACAATATTTTCATTAATTTGACACTGTGTGCACCTAAACTACACTTTAATAAATTATATAGTACACTAAACACTATGTAGGTAGTATACCATCCGGTCCACACTAGTATTTTTTACATGTACTATAATGAAATATGTAACTATATGAAAATGAATGAATTATAGTACATCGAAAATAGGTGAACGAAACCGTATAACATTAGCTTTATGACTGACTACGTAACTGCCAAAATCATTTGCAGCTGACATCTGTCATTCCTATACAGTTCGTAATCATACATTATAATTATAAATTAAATTAGAAGAAATTAATTTTTCTCTAAGCGATATCAATCAAATTATTTATAGTACCTACTTATGAAACGTATTGTAGACACCATATGGATTTAAAAAAAAAATACTCGATATTTATATTCAAATAATATATTAATTATTTTATTAAATAAATGTGTAGTTTTTATTGGCAATTTTAGTTTCCATAATACTGCAAGCCTTAATTTTCTTCTGTGTAACCAGAACAACGTATTTATATATATATATATATATATATATATATATATATATATATTATAAACATTTGTGTTTGAGAATGCACGGTGACTGTGAATGTGAATGCGAATGTCGTCTGAGATTCGGGCTTTGCCCCAATGAGGCCCCGAACTGCAGACGTCCTCCCGAGGACGATGCACTTGCCGCTTGTTTTCGCAGTCCGTCGCCGTCAAATCGTCCGACTGGCGAACCGGCGGCCACCCACGCAGGACCGGACCGACTCATCGTCTCAAACAAAAGCCAAATGTGCATCCGTAACTATTCCTCAAGTAAGGCATTATTTATGTATTTATTATTTTGCTGTGAGTTTTAATAAAATATGGAACTATTCTTTAAAATTATACACCTACAAATTACTGCTATAAATACTGTAAAAAAATAAACGGTCTTATTTGTTTGGTATTGATTAATCCAGTTCAAAATGAAGGAAAATTTTTTTTTTGCTAAGATTATAATAAAATTATTTCTTGAAACTTGATTATAATACACATATTTATATTATAATAAATAAACAAGTACTTTCTTATCACCAGTACAAACTAATAAATTCAAAATAAAAGTAAAATTTATATTACGGCATTCCTTTATTATTTATTTTAAAATTTCACAAAAAAAACGCTTCTAAAAATAGATGCTTGCACACCATAATAAAAATCTTTCAAAGATATTTTTTAATATGTATTAATATTACAGAAGTAAATATGTAGTACCTAAATCTGTACTCTGTGTTAACATCTGCACAGATAATATTTTTATGCTCATTAATTGTATGTTGCGTGTTGTTATGTTGTTAAATTCCATATATTTCACAATATTATTATGAGTCAATAATAACGAAATTTTATTTCACTTTTTATTTTAATAATTGGTTTTAGCCGCACAAAGGTTTAATTTTTCGTTTATCAACTCCTCAACGTATGATACAATCACGTGTACTAGTTCAACAACTAACAAAATTATTGATACGAATATAATTACAAGCATAGTAGAAATATTTATGTAACTTGTTATTTCTACATATTTATGTTACTTAAAAGTCATGTATTTAGTCATATCTTGAAAATGTGTTGATAAAAATATTTATTACTTCGTGAGCACGTAACAAAAATATTTTCTTCTACATATATGCATTACTGAAATTTGTTAAGAAAATATGCATGATAAAAATAGATTTATTTTTAAATATTTATAATGAATTAATTACTCCTTATAATTGGGGTATATGTTGACATACATATGATGCAGAAAAAATTATACAAATTGATGCTGTTTTTAAAATAATCTCACTCTATTACTAGCTGCGTAGAAAAATTATTTATTGTTTGCAGTAGAGGAAAATATATGCTTGCGTACATTTTCTAAAACGTACACATCCAATATTTTACAGATTAAATTCGAACCTAAAAAGAAAAATGAAAGGTTACTACGGTTATTATAATTTGCAAATATTTAGCATTTGTTTAAGTAATATAATCATGGTGCAATTAAGTTACGAAACCTAAAATCAGAATACAATAATCTGAATCATAGAGTAGCTGTATTTAGACGCACAATAATTATATTATCTTTAACAAAATATTTATGAATTATATGAAACTGATGTATTGGGCTGATGGTCCAAAGGAACAATATTTTCTTCAAATTCAATGAAAAGTCTTTTCATCCTTACAAATGACTGATAATAATAGAATTCAATACTGTATAGGAGACATTATACTCACCAGTAATATTAGGGGACCATGTAGTTTGCTAAGAATTTAATGTAAGATTCAATATTTGGTTCTTTTGCTTTATTATAATCGATATTTATTTATTTGCGGAATCATTGCGGATTCTGTAGACATAGCTTGGCAATGATATACAGATACATTATAAAATGATTAGGTAACAAAAATGATGAAAATAATAACAAACCATGGCAAAGGCATAATTGCGAACAAAATAGGTTCGTAGAATAACAATTTTTTGGCTAGTAGGGAATTGTACTGTTCTAATGTTTTTAATATTTCTTATTCTTTTTATATTATTTTCAATTTTGTTGTGCGTGTAAATATGCAACTTTTGTATGTTTGTAAAACTACATTAAACAAGTAGAAACAATTGTTTATGCAACTAAACTTAAGAATTCAACTAATGAAACTAAATTAACCCTCCAGAACTAGAACACGCATTAAATTTTGACACACAAGCGCACGCATCTGCTAAAAAAACGAAGTGTAACGAGCGCCACTGGCTGAAGAGTATTCGGGCGCCGCTACTGGTGGAATGTTCCCGAGCAATGACGTAATCCCGGCGACGCAATAACCCATACGCGCTGAGACGTGTTGATAACCGATGATCTAAATCTATTGTGGTCGGTATCACTGTGACGTCGGAGGGTTCGAGAAGGACGCTGGGCTGTATAAATACCGTTCGAACGACAGCAGAGATATAGTCTGATATATAGAAGCAATGAGCAATGAAGGGTTGATATAAATAAACATTCTACGAGTTGTTAACATAAATAAATGTAGTTAAATAAATAAATATAGAGATATAAATGTTGTTTAAATAAATAATCTTAGTGTTTAAGTATTTAATAATATTCTTAGTCTTAATTAGTGTTTATAATTATTTAATCATAGTGCTAGTTCCTTTTGTTATCATTTTTTAAATATTTATTTAATTTAGTTATCGTTTAATAAACGTATTATTTTAATTAATATTATTTCTCTTATTTTTACACTTCACCCATATAAATAAAACGTTACAGGAGTATATCGCCTTATCGACGAAATAAGCCACAATAATTGTTAAAGGATTATAAATTAACCCTACATTATGGTTGAATTTTTATAATTTAGTAATACATTGTTTTTAAATCACACTTGAGATTACAAAAATAATAGAAATTTTAACTATTGTAACGCGGCAGCGTAAAACCACAGCCGTATTCATAGTGCCTCTGTTCGAGTCTGAACCAAGTCTATCTCAGGTCTAACTTAGACCAGCGCAAATAGTTATTCATACACGGAGTTTAGCGCTAGTACAGGTTTAAACCTAGACTAAAATTTAGACCTTCTCGCACCCTAGTCTATTGCCGGTTTAAGCCAATTGACAGTCGTCGAAAAATTGAATTTGTGTGTTTTATACAAATTAAATATATTATTATTATATAATATAATTTTTTATACCGAATTTAGAAAAAAAATATAGGTTAGTCTTCCAGGAAATGTTCAATTATTTGTTTTATACAAACTAAGATATGATTTCAAATTTCAGATTTAAGAAAGGAACTTTGCAAAATTTAGTAGAATAAATAAGACCGTTATTAGAACATGCAAATAGTACACTGAGAAAAATGACTGGATTTTAGCAAATAACTATTCATAATTAAGGAGTACTTCAATCATCCAATTATTGCATCCTTGTAACAAATACAATTTAATCTTCAAAATGAAATGTATTTTATTCATTCAGTTATATTATTTATTTGACCGTGATTTATTTCACTTTAATTTAATTTTCTCAAATAAACTAATATATTTGTTATTATTTTAAATTGAGATTTTTAATAAATAAATTTTCAGTGCTAGGTACTCATGCTAAACAAATGAGTTTATATGGCGCTACATATTTATGCGAACATCTTTATTCGAAAATGAAAATTATTAAAAGTGATCGTCGCAACCGTCTCGATGACGAGCACTTTGAAAATTGAATACGGCTAGCAGTAAGTACAATACCACCCAACATTGAAAAACTAATGACAGAGATACGGTGTCAAACATCGCATTAATATTTTTCGTTTTTTACCTCTCGCTAAGAGAGGTATTGCATTCATGCTAAGAACCGCATATCCAGATTTTATTGAATAAGCACGTTTTAAGGTCCCTACAATCCGATTTTAACATTTTCACGATGATGTCTTGTGTGTGTGTGTGTGTGTGTGTGTGTGTGTGTGTGTGTGTGTGTGTGGATGTGTGTGTGTATGTGTGTATGTATGTGTGTGGGATGTTGGCAGGACGATTACTCAAAAACTATAAGACTTTATATTTTTTTAACTACGTATTTCCCAATCGGACATTCATGGGAAGATCTGAAAAGGTTTTGGTAACAATTGGATAACCGGAAGTAGAAGATTCTTGAAAAAAAATCTTCTAAATATTATTTTTTGAAAATTTTTCTTGATAATATTAAAGAAAAATAAATTCTCTTTCTGATACATTTAAATATTTTTATATATATTCTATAGATTTAGAGATAAAAGGAATATAATATATAAAATAATCTGTTGTAATTAATTTTACAACCGAAAGAATGCCATGAAAATTTAAATTATTTGTAACTGACAGATAAATGTCAGTGTCAGAAATCCGAAGACATTACTGATGACTTTTTCTGGAAAGTACATACATTATATTATTTCTTAATGTATTAACAGTTAAATATTTAATATTATAGGTATATTACACATACCCTTCAGAAATACTGTTACTCCCGACAACGAATTGGAAACATCTCGACAAATTAGAAGAGTAAGACAAACTTTTTTCATAGAATGAATTTAAATTTAAAAAATCTAAATGTAAAGAATAGATATAAGCGAGAATACAGCTCGAAGGAAGACGTTAAATGTTATAAACACAAGATGAAAGTGAAGATGGTCTCCACTCTGCAACGTAAAATGAAAGAAAAATGTACTTGGAGAATCTCTTAATTCTTGATCTGTGGCTATTATGGAGGTGACAAGTCTAGGTTGAAGGACTTAAATTTGTTTCAAACATTATGGGACAATGTACACCAGCACTGTAGACTAGAGTAACTTTGAACTGCGAAAAAGCTATCAAATTCTTTTCAAGTAAGTTATAAATATTGACAAAATTACACATCGATATAAGAATAATCGGAGTGCAATCTATCCGTCACTTTATTAAAGGGAATTAGTGTTATTTAGATATAACATGTATGAAAAAATAAAATGTAAAAGAAGATATGTAAGAATAGATGCACAATCCAGATATATACATTTTAGACCGCCCAAAATTAATGTTTTTACTAGAAGAATATGAAGAGAAAGTAAACAAGAAGGTTGTTCGAATTGAAAATCGCTGTTACCAACCTAATATTTATATATGGTAAACTCTACTTTGTAATTTATTGTACATAATTTATGGTAAAATATCTTTATGTTGAGACATGCTTTTATTGAATAATAAAGAAGTTTATACGTCGTAGATTTATATGAATATATTATTTGTATTTCTAAAAATATTCTTTGCTTTATGCATACAGCCAGGTAAAATATACGGCGAGAGGTTATGTGCTGGCCACATCAGATTTTTCTGTATGTTGTACTCATATGTCATTGTATAATAAATATTTATTTCTTTTTATGTAAATTATTGTACAGATTTTTTTTTCATTTTCGTTTATAATTAAATGCAGATTTTAAATAAAGAAAAATATTATGTTTTATAAATTAGATATTTAAAATTGATTTATATTTTTTTTGTGTGTTTACGAAATTTGTGGCCCGCGTAACTTTTCTAGTATTTAAATTTGGCCCGCTTTAAAAACAAGTTTCTCATCACTGGTATAGATAATAGAATATTCTTTAATATTTATAATAACATTAAATGTGTAAATAATTTTTCATAGTTTGTTTATAAAATAATTTTACTGGAAATCTAGGATCTTCTGCAAGAAAATTTATGTATAGGACACGAGCAGTCCGTACCAGAATGACAGCTATTAATTATGTTCATAACTGACAAATGTCATAATTATTCATTCAAAATTTTGTTTTTTGGTATTTTATGATTCCTTTTTTCGGCAACTGAATTCCACATTCCTGATAAAAAATAAACCACATGAAATAAGAAAATCATGAAATTTTGAAAGAAAAATTATGACATTTGTCAATTATGGACATAATTAATAGCTGTCATTTTGACACCCGTTTTCATATCTGCTTGCCAAAGTCAGCAAAGTCACGTCACTGCACGCGCCCTATACATAAATTTTCCTACAAAAGATCCTACATTTCCAGTAAAATTATTTCATAAACAAACTATGCAATTGCACTTGACACTGACATCTTCTTCTTTAGTTTTTGAATTATTTGGGATATATCTTTTTTTGAATTCGTAATAAATACTTGACATTGTAAAATTTCTTCACATAAATCATCTGCGTCAATATCGGACTGATTTTCATGAGTTAATTTTGCTTGTAATTTTTTGCAGCAAGATAATAGTTATTCTTTATTTTGTAAATTATCTAATGAATATAAAAATTGGAATGAATCCATATGTTCTTTTAATAAAGAAAATCTGTCTTGTAACGAAATTAAAGTTTGATCTATTATACAGAAATAAAAATTTACTTTGAATGAATTTTCAGGATTTACTATAGGTTGATCTTCATGTTCATAATCAAATTGAGTAGATTTTTTACGTCGTCTTAATGGCCTCGCACTACGAAATTCAGTTTCTATGCAAACTTTTCTGCAATTAATTTGGAACTTTCAACAATTTTTGCAAAACTAGCATCAGATCGATAATTAGTTAAAAAATGTATTTAGTTCATTTAATGCATCCAAAGCAGGTTGCAAATTTGTAGTTTGAGATTGAAGCATTTTACTCACAAAATTTACTTGATTTAAAATATCATACCACACTTTAACGGAGCAAATAAATGTAAATGTAGAATTTTTTTCTCCCAGACATTTTGCTTGGTATTTAGATTGTTCGTCGACTCTTGTGTGGTCATTGCAAATTTCAAATAATGCATCAAAAACTTCTGGTAAATATTTATAGAGAGGCTTTATGGCATCAATTCTACTTGACCAGCGTGTTTCGGATAAGGGCTTTAAAGTTAAATTAGTAACATGCTTGATTAAGATATTCCATCGATTAGTAGACGCTGAGAAAAATTTGTATAATTCTTGTACTATATTAAAAAAAAATTACTGTTTCATGGTTGATATTAGCGGTATCATTTACAATTAGATTCAAGCTGTGATTCGCACAAGGAACATAAAAAGCTCGCGGGTTCAAATCTAAAATTCTTTTTTTGTAGGCCAATATTTTTGCCGCGCATGTTAGAGCCATTATCATAGCCTTGGCCTCTTATATTATTTATGTCTAAATTTAATGTTCAATTAAATAAGAAATGTTGTTAATCCAGCCCCTGTAAAATCTAAAATTGGATAAAATGCTAAAAAATATTCATGTATTTCAGTCGATCCTAATGCTAAATTGAAATGAAAGAATCGAATTATTACACTTATTTGCTCAATATGAGAAACATCCGGAGTGCAATCTAATATTATTGAAAAATATTTATTTTGTCGACATAAATTTATAATATGATTTTTAATATTAAAAGCCATTAAGGAAAGTATTTCATTTTGGATTTTGTCTCCTAGATATGTTGGCATTTTGTGAAATTCAGAATCGCTATTTATACGTCGTGTGTGTTCCGATATAATAGGATCAAACTTTTCTAGCATTTCAATACATTTTAAAAAATTACCATTGTTGCGATTGTAAAGATTATTGCTTTTGCCTCGAAGTGCTAAGTTTTGTTTACATAAAAATTGAATTACATAAATTATTCGCTTTATTACTTCATACCATCGTTTACTTTCAATGTCTAATATTGTTTGCTGTAAATAATCAACAGTAGTTTTATTTTTGAACGATAGAAGCAACTCTGTCCATTTTTTTATAGTTAGTAAAGTGAGTGGAAGTTTTTTCATGGCGGTTCAGGTACATTACTAAATATATGATGCCAGCCATTAAATCCCTGAATAAATCTATATTGCTGAGAAGGTTCGAAAAGTTTACAACAAAAGCAATAAACATTATTTTTCGTAATTGAGTAAATCAACCAATTTCTATTACATTCTTCACCATTTTTTAAGTTTCTCTTATAGTAACTTTCAGAAAATCTTCGACCCAACAAAGCGCGCGGAAAATTAAAGTCTTTTATTTGTTTAGGACCCGTTTTTATAATAGCTTGCCTAGATATGTGAGATATTGGTTCCAGCCAAAGCCCTGGGTCATCAAATGCACATTTATTTAATGTATCTGTACCTGTTTCGACCCAACAAAGCGCGCGGAAAATTAAAGTCTTTTATTTGTTTAGGACCCGTTTTTATAATAGCTTGCCTAGATATGTGAGATATTGGTTCCAGCCAAAGCCCTGGGTCATCAAATGCACATTTATTTAATGTATCTGTACCTGTTTCTTCAGTATAGTCACCAGATCCAAAAACAGGGGTAATTTCTTCAACGATTTGATTATCTTCACTGGGAGTTGGTCTTGGCTGACTTGGTACTTTGAATTCATCTACACTGCAACCGGGTACTGATTCCTGAATTGAATCTGGCGGATAATCTTGGTCAGTTCTGGTCGTTTGTTTCGTAAAATACTGTGTTAATCTTGAAGCATTTTTTTCTTGTTCTTCTTGGCGTCTTTTTTATTAATTAATTTTAGATGCCCGGAGAGTTTCTTTTTCTTTCTTTCTTGAGACATCTGAATAAAAATATTCAATAAATGTAATTATTCTATTACCAAAAGTCTTGCTTGCGTTATTTGCTTTAGTTTTGCTTTAATTATACGAAAGTATGAAGTACCAATAATAATAATAATAATAATAATAATAATAATAATAATAATAATAATAATAATAATAATAATAATAATAATAATAATAATAATAATAATAATAATAATAATAATAATAATAATAATAATAATAATAATAATAATAATAATTTTTTTTTTTTTTTAACTAGAAGAGGGCATCAACTGCTGGGGTTATTAGCCCATATACTAATCAAAAAGTATAATATAAATAAATATACGGGACATATACTACTATATAAGTATTACAAATAGATGTATAATAATAATTTTGAAAAAAAAGTAACATGTAAATAAATATGTATATAAAATAAATATACATATGTATACGAGATCAACAAAACCCACATGCATAAAATACAATATATAAATATAAGTATTTACGCATACTTATGTATACGTATAATGAGAAAAATAGAAAAGAATACAAGAATTACATAAAGAAAATTTTTATGAGATGAAAAAATAGACAAGTCTATAACTTTTCATATATATTTACCGCACGCAAAAACTTCAGAACATTACGGATCTTATCAGAGTCTGTTAGAATAAAGGAAAGGTCTTGATCTAAATGATATAGTCGCCTGAGTAGATCATACTGTGGACATGCAACAAGAATGTGTTCAACTGTCAGAGCAGTATCACATCTGGTGCACATAGGGGCATTATCCCGATTTAAACGGTACCCATGTGTCAGACTTGTATGACCCATTCTCAAACGATGGATCTTGACTTGATCCCTTCTGGTAAGATCATTCGGCAATAAAACTGGCGCAACCAACGGCTTAATGGTTTTTAGATGGTTCTGAACCCCATCCCATGTGCGCTGCCACAAAGCCAATACCTCTTTCTTCAGATGAAGACTTATATCTGATGATTTATACATTACGACATCAACAGAGTTACTATCAGCGGCAAAACGTGCTGCCTCATCAGCCAATTCGTTACCCCTAATGCCGACGTGACTTGGCACCCAAAGAAAGTAAATATCTCTCCCTGTCTCATGAAGATCTTTCATGAGGGACAAGATATGCTGAATAATTGGGTCAACAGTAAAAGGGTTTGAAATGGCTTGTAGGACGCTCAAAGAATCGCTTACTACGAGGAACTTTCTAGAAGTTCTGACAAACTCGCAGTACCGTAGGGCTTGCCAGATAGCATAGGACTCTGCTGTGTAGATAGAAGTTAGAAGAGGCATTGACCATGAGTGCTGTGTGTTATCGACAGCAATTGCGCAACCAGTACCATGGTGGGTTTTAGAACCATCTGTATAAATTACCATCGTGTTTTTGTACCCGTGCAGAATCTCTAGAAACCTTGACTGTATCATTATCGGGGGACTGTTGGACTTGTCGTACATAGTTAGTATGTAGTTAGTCCTAGCTAATGGAAACAACCACGGCGGTACTTCAGATTCCCCTACAGGAATCGATAATGGTATATCAAAGTTTATTTGGTCTAGAAGCTCTTTCGCGCGGATACCAGCGGGTCTGGTTTGAATTTGTCGTGGATTGCACCAATTATCACTCCGAAAGAAAGTATTGAAGTTCTTGTGTTGCGGTAAGGACTTGATTTTAGAAACATAAAGCAGCAGAAACTTTTTACGTCTGACATCAAGTGGCGTCAGTCCTGACTCTGAATACAAATTTAATGTGGGGGTACTGGGAAACGCACCAAGAGCGTACCGTAGAGCCTGGTTGTGGATTGATTCTAGTCTGTTGAGGGTTGAACGTTTTGCCGAGGCATAGACGACACACCCGTAATCAATCTTTGATAAAACCAGAGATTGGTATACCCGTATAAGGGTTTTGGGCTCTGCTCCCCATTTAGTACCCGCTAA
>OX596278.1:25056639-25081639 GCA_951394225.1 Harpalus rufipes | reverse complement strand
TAATAATAATAATAATAATAATAATAATAATAATAATAATAATAATAATAATAATAATAATAATAATAATAATAATAATAATAATAATAATAATAATAATAATAATAATAATAATAATAATAATAATAATAATAATAATAATAATAATAATAATAATAATAATAATAATAATAATAATAATAATAATAATAATAATAATAATAATAATAATAATAATAATAATAATAATAATAATAATAATAATAATAATAATAATAATAATAATAATAATAATAATAATAATAATAATAATAATAATAATAATAATAATAATAATAATAATAATAATAATAATAATAATAATAATAATAATAATAATAATAATAATAATAATAATAATAATAATAATAATAATAATAATAATAATAATAATAATAATAATAATAATAATAATAATAATAATAATAATAATAATAATAATAATAATAATAATAATAATAATAATAATAATAATAATAATAATAATAATAATAATAATAATAATAATAATAATAATAATAATAATAATAATAATAATAATAATAATAATAATAATAATAATAATAATAATAATAATAATAATAATAATAATAATAATAATAATAATAATAATAATAATAATAATAATAATAATAATAATAATAATAATAATAATAATAATAATAATAATAATAATAATAATAATAATAATAATAATAATAATAATAATAATAATAATAATAATAATAATAATAATAATAATAATAATAATAATAATAATAATAATAATAATAATAATAATAATAATAATAATAATAATAATAATAATAATAATAATAATAATAATAATAATAATAATAATAATAATAATAATAATAATAATAATAATAATAATAATAATAATAATAATAATAATAATAATAATAATAATAATAATAATAATAATAATAATAATAATAATAATAATAATAATAATAATAATAATAATAATAATAATAATAATAATAATAATAATAATAATAATAATAATAATAATAATAATAATAATAATAATAATAATAATAATAATAATAATAATAATAATAATAATAATAATAATAATAATAATAATAATAATAATAATAATAATAATAATAATAATAATAATAATAATAATAATAATAATAATAATAATAATAATAATAATAATAATAATAATAATAATAATAATAATAATAATAATAATAATAATAATAATAATAATAATAATAATAATAATAATAATAATAATAATAATAATAATAATAATAATAATAATAATAATAATAATAATAATAATAATAATAATAATAATAATAATAATAATAATAATAATAATAATAATAATAATAATAATAATAATAATAATAATAATAATAATAATAATAATAATAATAATAATAATAATAATAATAATAATAATAATAATAATAATAATAATAATAATAATAATAATAATAATAATAATAATAATAATAATAATAATAATAATAATAATAATAATAATAATAATAATAATAATAATAATAATAATAATAATAATAATAATAATAATAATAATAATAATAATAATAATAATAATAATAATAATAATAATAATAATAATAATAATAATAATAATAATAATAATAATAATAATAATAATAATAATAATAATAATAATAATAATAATAATAATAATAATAATAATAATAATAATAATAATAATAATAATAATAATAATAATAATAATAATAATAATAATAATAATAATAATAATAATAATAATAATAATAATAATAATAATGGCCTCCTGGCGCCTGTGTTCGCTGACACATTCGACACGTGAACGGCGCGCGCCCCTGGTAGCGTCAACATTGCACTTTTATTGGTTCCAGCCAAAGCCCTGGGTCATCAAATGCACATTTATTTAATGTATCTGTACCTGTTTCTTCAGTATAGTCACCAGATCCAAAAACAGGGGTAATTTCTTCAACGATTTGATTATCTTCACTGGGAGTTGGTCTTGGCTGACTTGGTACTTTGAATTCATCTACACTGCAACCGGGTACTGATTCCTGAATTGAATCTGGCGGATAATCTTGGTCAGTTCTGGTCGTTTGTTTCGTAAAATACTGTGTTAATCTTGAAGCATTTTTTTCTTGTTCTTCTTGGCGTCTTTTTTATTAATTAATTTTTGATGCCCGGAGAGTTTCTTTTTCTTTCTTTCTTGAGACATCTGAATAAAAATATTCAATAAATGTAATTATTCTATTACCAAAAGTCTTGCTTGCGTTATTTGCTTTAGTTTTGCTTTAATTATACGAAAGTATAAAGTACCAATAATAATAATAATAATAATAATAATAATAATAATAATAATAATAATAATAATAATGGCCTCCTGGCGCCTGTGTTCGCTGACACATTCGACACGTGAACGGCGCGCGCCCCTGGTAGCGTCAACATTGCACTTTTATTTTGAACATTTTTACATTGCGCACATATAAATCTAGTCATGCACTCTCCACACCAGCAAGAGAATATTTTATCATTATTACCGATATCTGCAGTGGCCCGCCTAGGGAGGGCAAATGGGAGCTCGTGGATCAGACAACTGGGATTTAATCACCAAAAAACGTCTTAACGGAATTACAGAAAGAAAATAGAAGAATGTATATTTTAATTTAACGTTGATCTTACTTTTATTTATAATAAATTCTCGAAGTTATTTTCAAAATTTTTATTTAACTAGTAAATATTGTTTTTTTATTTGTTTTTGTATGCATGAGCTGGTATAAGTAATGTTTAATATTTATAATTGTAACATATATGTATATGTTTAATTTGGGTATTTAATAAATGTGCTTATAAAGAAAATATAATTTTAGATTTAGTGCACCACCTATCCAAATTCCTGTAGTAATATGCCGTGATGATACATTATTATTATAATTGTAGGATTCACTTTTCGGTGGTACGCCACTGGGTTATAGGCGCAGACAAAAACACTTGACATTCCTAAAAGACAAAACACCCCCGACGTATATTGTTGACCTCAGTACGAAAGTTAGTATTACTACAGATTTTAATTTTTTGAAAACTTTTAGTTTCCCTGGTATGTATTAATACCGGTCAAGGACGATTCTTCTCATCTTATATTTCTAGTAATAGTCAAAGACTTAATTTAATTTTGCGAATTTAGTACTATTTCAAGTAAATCTGAAATACGTAATGCGCACAGAGATTAGAGATTTCTGAATTTAAATATTTTGCAATCCTACCCTGAGCGCCAACAGGTAGAATCTCTTGCTGTGTGCGGTTCACCATAGGCTTAGTAAGTTAAAGCCATAACGAAATATCTTTGAACAAGGTATATACAGTTGTATTATTTGTTTGTGGCCGCAAACTAGTAGTTTCCTAATTATCCGAAGAGTTGTCTGGTACAGCTCTGGGTCCATAGAGACATGTGCTCTGAAGGTGTGAGAAACACCAAATAAGAGGCTGAGATACACGGAAACGTTTGGGACGTAAAAGATAAACCTGGGGTTTATCATGATAGGTCTGGGACCTATGTGTGATCGTCAGCTAAGCTCTCATAATGGGTCTGGGACCCATGGACCTCTGGGAGCTCCACCTGTCTGGGACATGCGTAGGTGGCTACGGTACCGCTAGTGGCTCCGAAGTGTCTATTCACGAGATCCGTATTCCAGCAAATCGTCCCTGCACTGGGTGCATACCTTTGTTAGGCCGCATTTAATATGCGGGGCACCTGCCCAAGTCTGGGACTTGGGAATGACCTAATTCCTGCCTCCCCCCCCCCCACCTGTCTATCTTATTAGATGATAATGCACGCCTGTGTTAATTGTTGTGATTAGAATGACAATATGTACTTTATATCACTTAAGGGAACGCGTCCTAAAGGGCCAGTCGGACGCTGACGAGTCTGTATGAGTGTGGAAGATTGACGTCGATCACAGGTCAAAAGGAATGTGAAATGTAATATTAGATTAATGCATGTATTGCCGCCCATATATTCTTGACAATAAATAGTTCTATAGTAATTAGCCCAACTTAACATGCAATAAACATTAATAGTCCTGACTATAAAGGAAAGAGAAGATTGTAGTATTTATATTACAGTATTTATATCAAATCTCTATTCTATATTCAAGTTAAATAACAAATGAAAAAATGAATTAATTAAAAAAAACTTATAGCTTTTATAGTTAAATTAGTATTTTTTTTGAGGGCACTAATAATACCCTTTTCGCAAAATCATCACCAGTGAAACATATTTTGTTTGGCGAACAATTTGTAACGCTGCAGACACATAGCGCCTGTTAAATTATTTTATTTTATAAAATAATGCAGGTAGTGATAATGGATTAAGTAAGTAGGGTGATAGGTTGTCTATCATTAGCGTAAAGTGACAGATTTGTAGATCATTCTGCTCTAAGATTGCAATTCAAAATATAATTTATGTATACACATGTTCCTGTCACGAGAAGTCCTAAATTAAAAAATTAAATTATATTCATATTCAACCTGTTAACAAAGTACCAAGATAAATGAAACAAACAGACAGATCCAAATAAATATGAATTATGAGATGTATCTTAAAATTAAAATTAATATTTGCACTAACAAATAACTTTTAATTTGTAGTAAGTCCATGGGGTCTCGTGGCCGCGTGCCTGAGCGGCTAGTCGCGAATATGGGAGAACAGGTTTGATCCCGACCGACGCAAAAAAAAATATTTCGAATTTTAAGTGGCATAAAAGTAACCTCTGTGGTGCATTCTCTACGCCAGCAATGAGTGCCCGTGAGGGGCACCTAGTAAACGCCTACTCGGTACACATATGTCATCAGCATTACCGAAATCTGTGTATAAAGCAGATTGGCACACCCAGCAATGGATAATATGCCGTGATGTTATATTTATTTTATAAAATCAAGGTAAGAATTAAATTAAAATACAAACCAGTTCAACTCAAACTATACACAATAATGCAATTTGTTTAATTTCTAGGGCATTCTGGAAACAGCTTGAAGAAGGTAATATCAATTTACGTCTAGTTCGTAACAGGATTATTTTATAGCAATAAATTTAGGATCATTGGGTGCACTATTAAAATTCTGAATATTTTTGAATTAATAATTTTGTTCTACAATTAATAGGGAAAAACTTATCTTTATTTTCTATGAAACAAAAAATTGTAGAAACCCGGAACATAGGACACATAAGTGTAATATTTACCTATGCAAGTTATATAAACATAATTAGAATTTATAAATAATTTTATTTTCTATAGTTTAAATCAGTTTCAGACGATTTTAACTATAATTTTTCATAATATAAAAAAGTGACTGTTTTAACAACCCCCCGATCTTATAGTTAGAAATAAATAATAACTTATATAGCTTTTACATACCTGCTCCGGAGAAACATTATTTTAAATTTCAGTTTTAGGAGAGGGTGGTTTATTGCAGAACATATTTTTATCTGGAGACGATAGTTTATTGCGGAACCAATTTTTATCTTTTAGCTTATTATTGGTATTGGTAACGCATTTGTAATAAGAAAAAAGATAAGTATCTAAGAATAATATTCTGAAAAAACTTACATATTCTGAGAGTACATGGTGTCACCATGAAAATCCTATTATTTATTTTCCGACATTCATATTACTTAAAATATGTTGTCAAATGAACGGACGCCCGTTAATCGAAAGACTGTAAAGTATTTTTTTTTTGTAGACATACGCCATTCAACACTAAGGACACTAGTGACTAACAGCAGAACTGTAGTATACGGAGTATGATTGAAATTATCAAAATATGTTAAAATTTACAATAAAACGTCCAGGAATTTTTTGCCAAACGATGGCACAAGAAGTTGAAAAATGACCATTCATGCAGAAATATATAAGAGCGTCTGTATACGGTATCGCGGTCAACACCCTGTATTTAGGTATATATATACAGGTGTAACAGCTAAACGAGCTACTCAAATAATTCTTATATTATTAAAGTTAATAAAATACTATAAGACAATCTTATGTCTATAAGATTGTCTCAAGAGGGACATCCGATTGGAGAAGAAAATATGTTTTTAAACCAGTGGTTCTCAACTTACAACACAAAGTTATAGTTTCTTAAATGGGTTGGTATATATATTTTTAGGCCCATATTTTTCTTAATTCAATCATTTTATAACGTTACATAACAAACATATTCAGAAAAATTCAGTTGAAATTTAAATAAATTTGAGTTTTATAGTTTTTTTTTCAGTAGGCCATGTACGAGGCCATGTATGGAAAAAATTGAGCTTGAATTAAAACGGAACATAAACATTTGTTAATAATTTTATAAATGGTGTTTTATTTAATTTCTATCCTAAATAATTTATATACGCAAATAGCATTCTATGTTTTTCGTACATATCCTACTGAAAAATAGCTATGAAAATCTAATTTATTTATCTTTCAATTGATTTTTTCTCAATATTTTTGTTATGTAACGATATTAAATGATAACGTGGTTGAGTTCAGAAAAAAATACTCTATCGAATGGGCCTAACAAATATATACCATCCCATTTAAGAAAATATAACTTTGTGTCGTAAGTTGGTTTAAAAAAATATTTTCTTCTCTATTCTGATGTCACCCTTGGTCTTCTATAAGATTGTCTTATAATATTTTATTGTATCTTTAATAATGTAGGAATTATTTGAGGTAGCTCGTTTAACTGCTACAACCTGTATATACAGATTGTTCATTTTATTTTGTCCACTATTGCTATCTCGAGAACTATAAGAGCTGCGAGGTCGGTTAAATTAGCAAACAATTTCTATTTCACATGACTACTTTAATGAGCATAAAAAAAATTCAACCAGTGGTTCACTAACAGTGGGTACTAACTTTGTGATTTTAAATGAAACTATATTTTTTTATTTGCTTATTCGATAGAGAATTTTATTCTGAATACAGTCATATAATATTTGCATACCCTTAGATAACAATTTTTATGAGAAAAATTCATGTTTAGATTTATATCAGTTTTTTTAAAATGGCTAAAATAAATGTGCCTGGACGATACTAATGAATGGGAAAAATAATTATTTTGAAACAAAAACACAACAAATAAATAAGTTTACAAATACTGCTCAAATTGTCCTCCATTTACGTTAATACATAATTGTATCCTTGTTTCTTGCTAAAATGTACACTTCGTACATATCAACTTTTTTATTATGAGTGAAATTATGCATTTTTCTATTTTATTGAGCTTATTCAGTATTCACACAAAAAGTATAATTCAATAATAGCAACAGATATTTGTAAACAATATAAATAGTGCTATTGTTTCGGTCACAGCACTCTAAAATCTCAATCCATATTCAACTTGTTATCTAAGGGTATACAAATAATATATCAGTGAATTCAGAATAAAATTCTCTATCGAATAAGCAAATAAAAAAAATATATTTGTATTTAAAATAACAAAGTTGGTATCCACAGTTTGTAAACCACTGGTTGAAAAAATATTTTTTATGGTCATTAAAATAGTCTTGTAAAATAGAAATTGTTTGCTAATTTAACCGACCTCGTAGCTCTTATAGTTCTCGAGATAGCAATAGCGGATAAAATAAAATGATCACCCTGTATATATATATATATATATATATATATATATATATATATATATATATATATACAGGGTGTTGACCGCAACACCGGAACATGTAAAATCATACTTTCGTAATTTCTTGCTTCCCTAATTATTTTAGGTAAAAATGTTTCAAATAAATGTTAGGGAGCATAAAATCCTACATTAGAATCAATAAACAAAATTAATTTTGCATGCTCTATAACGGCAGGATTTAGGTATGAAAATGTCAAAAATCATCCCAAAAATAGCGATATCCATGGAATTGAACCCAAAATTAACAAATGTCAGCGATTTGTCTGTCAAGCGATGTTAATTTACTTTTATTATTATTTTTAATTTTTGTTAAAGTGAAAAATTATTTATTTAAACTAATAAATAATTGTTCATTTGAACAAATATTACAAATAATACCTAACAAAAATATATTAACCTATTTTGACAGGTAAAACGTCAAACGTTTGTTAATTTACCTGTTTCAATTCCATGGCTATCGCTATTTTCGAATTGGTTTTTCACATTTTCATACCTAATTTCTGCCGTTACAAAACATGTAAAATTAATTTTGCTTATTGATTCAGAAGCTTACCTAAAATAATTAGAGAGGTAGGAAATTACGAAAATATGATTTTACATAATAAAGTCCTATGTTCTGGTGTCGCGGTTAACATCCTGTATAGATATGAATCGAATCTAAAATACTTAACCATGGTTTATCCCGAAATATGAGGTCACGCTAGAATTAGTGAGAATAAGAAAATCAGTTATTTTCATTTGAATTTAAGTTGAACAAGTTAAGTCAATTAGAACTTGGTAAAGTAATGAAGGTTTTAAAGTATCGTTGTGAGTGAAAATATGAATTTTTCCCGCAGGATTTTCTTCAGTTTTTGGCGAAAAATATATAGGTGTTCATTTTATTTTGTCCATTATTGCTATATCCAGAACTATAAAGAGCTTCGAGGTCGGTTAAATTAGCAAACAATTTTTATTTTATTAGACCATTACAATGAGCAAAAAAAAAATTTTTTTTTCTACCAGTAGTTCTCAAAATACGGGATACAATTTTCTAATTTTAAATGGGATCCTACTTGTGGTGACCGGAACCTAAGCTACCCGCAAAGGGCGTCACCTTATTTACAACTATACTGCTGGTGAAATAAATAATGCACCACCCTTATAGATTAACAAAATGATTTATTTAATCAAAATATATTCGACAAGAATATAATTTTTATTCCAATTATGTCATTCATTTTCTGTCAATTTTTGTTTTTCAATGATTACATAATTATTAAATTACTAATATAAAATCACAAAAGGCCAGTTTTCACATTACTTTTTATTCGCTTATTTGATTCAGTATTTTTTTCTTAGTTCAACGATTTTCATATGTAATACCCTAATATTACAAAATATTTGAGAAAAATGTAAATGAAAATTATGCTGATTTAATTTTAATTACAGTTTGAAGTAAAAAAAATACGTTAAACTTACGAATCATTTCTTAAAGTAATAGCTTGATCCTTATCAAAATGAATTGTTTATTCAGATTAAGAACCTAATGTAGATAAAACACTCTTTTACAGTATGTAATTTGTGTTTATAATTTAGGGGAAATTGTTGGTTTACTGAAAGCGCACGCATTACGCTGTCCACCAAGAAATTTTACAACCCGAACATTTGGGCGTCCCCTGGGTAACGGTAGTAATCTTTCCAAATAATAAATTATATTAGCAATTTTTTCAAAACTGAAGACCCTTGACAATCATATCTTTCAATATGGGAGAAATGTCACCAGAAAAGCAAGACCAGAAATATCAGCTCTGGAAGATTCTTGGTTATACACTTGTGACAAAAAAGTATTTATTGTCAGTCCTACATATTACATTTTACAGTTTATGGTATATGTATACCTGATTAGTATTAATCAATTTTACATGCATTTTAGATTTAGAATACTATATGGATGAGTCAAGTCGCTTTTGGTGTTTCGCTGTAGGGAAAAAACAAATTGAAAACAAAAAATCTACTCTGATTTATTATGTGTAGTTAATAATTACTTAATTTAATTATTGCATGTTATCAGTTTATGGATGGTCTTTTTATGTTTATACTTTTTTTTTAATTCAACGTCTCTATGGTGGCTTCGCACATTGCCTTTATATGTGTTGTAACTGAGTTCACATCTGGCAAAAAACTTTATTATTAATTTGTCCACATAGTCTTTAATGTAATATATTTTTATATTTTCATGCATTTTACTTACGCTGGCATATTTGGGAAATTGGCCTATTATCCTCACGCACTTATTTTTCATTTTCTGTAATTTTTGTATTTTGTGTCACATCACACATCACTAGTATTATACCACACTGGGGCACCGTATGTTAATATTGGTCTTATGCATTGCTTGTATGTTAGTGTTTTATTTATTTGGCTTTGATCGCACCTTCTGTTAAATATAAGGAAAGCTTTAAATAACACTTTATTTGTTTTGTAGCAGTTTCATTGATATGTGTGGTACATGTAAATCTTTTGTCCATGTGTACCCGTAAATATTTTACTGAGTCACTTCATTCCACTATTTCTCCATTTCCACGAACTTTATTTTTAATTTCCGGTTTTCTTTTTGTGAGAAGTTTTACTTGTGTTTTATCACTATTTATTTTTATTTTCCACTTTTCAAATGTTTTTTTCGTTCGGTCTAGCCACTCACTAAGGGCCGGTTTATCAATCGACTGTTAAACATCCTGTTAAACTTATCTGGCTGGTAACTATGTTTTTCTGTCTATCAATCGACTGTTAATATTTACCAGGAGGATAAATGTCATTTAACTGGCAGTTAGTGACCAAGAACTTTGACTAGAGAATAAGTGACTGTTAAGGCTTAACAGAAAGAACTGTCATATGAGTTGTTTTAGAATTTTGATAAAAAAGTATTTTTTTGATTATTTAAATGATGGCTGAAATCGACGTAGATATTTTTTCTGATTCAAGTAGCGATGAAGAATTGTTAGACTGTATACTTCATAGAAGATCATATATTATTAGACAATGGCCTAATCACTTAGAATATTGGGACGACATCGATTTTGTAAATAGATATAGGTTAAGTAAAGGAACTGTTTAATATTTGGGCGAAATTATTGGTGATATTATACGTTTTCCTACGAACAGGTGAGATTTTTACTGATTTGTTTATTTTTAAAATAATTTTATTTTTTACATATAGAAATTCTGTTATCACTCCACTTCAACAACTGATTGTGGAGTACACAAATCTTCGGTTTGTAATATTTTGCAGCGCGTTACTAATGCAATTTGTACGTTGCGTAGATGATATTTGGTATTACCTGAAGGTGATGAAAATTTAGCAGTACAGCAGAGTTTTCACAAAATAGCAGCGTTTCTTCGAGTTTTTCTAGCACTTGACTGTACACATATTAGAATACAAAGTCCAGGTGGTGAATAAGCGGAACTTTTTCGTAACAGAAAGGGTTTCTTTTCTTTAAATGTTCAGGCAGGTTGTGATCACCGTTAGAGATGTTGTTTCTCGATGGCTTGGTGCTACACATGATAGCACTATTTTTAATAATTCTTTTCTTAAAGCAAAATTCGAGGAAGGAGTGGGAAATGGATTAATATTAGGTGATAGTGGATATCCAAACTTAAATTATTTATTGACACCACTCTTAAATCCCACAACTCCTGTTGAAAGAGCTTATAATGAATCGCAAATAAGAACAAGAAATGTTATACAGAGAGCATTTGGGGTATGGAAACGAAGATTTCCAGTCTTATCATTGGGACTACGGGTAGAAACTGTTCAAGATGTAATAGTAGCTACAGCAATATTACATAATATTGCAATAGACATAAATGAACCAGTTAATCCTGAATTAGAACAGTTCATACATGAAAATGTGCCACTAGACAATATTGATGTTCATGTAAATAACTCTTATCGAAATGAGCTCATACACAATTATTTTTCTAGACTACAGTAATTAATTGTTAAAATTCAGAATGTATATTTTTTAATATGATTACATTATATATATACGAGGGTCATTCAATAAGTAAAGAGACAAATGGCTATAACTCAAAAACGGTTTATTTCAATCTTTCAAAATTAAGGCTATTTTTCAACATAATCACCCGCCACAGTTATGCACTTGTCCCATCTTTCTTGCAGCTTCCTAATTCCCTTGGCGAAGAATTCTTTCGATTTACCCCAAAGCCACTTTTGCACCGCTTCCTTAACTTCCTCATTGTTAGCAAATCTTTTTTCACGTAGGGCGTCTTTGAGTGGTCCAAACAGATCAGATGGGGCGAGGTCGGGACTGTAGGCAGGATGAGGTAAGACCTCCCAACCCAATTCTTGAAGCTTATCACGGGTCAGCTGGGCTGTATGAGGGCGGGCGTTATCGTACCTACAACATATAACTAATTTAATCGTTTTCTTCCTCTAATTATTAATTTATTATTTAAGTTTACTCTTCTTAATGTTGATAGTTTAATTCTGTTCTCTATTTTCTTATTTTCTATTTCCAGTCTAATTAGTTCCATTTCTGCTTCAGCCTTTATAGTTTTCATTTTCTGACCTTTCTTCTTATTTTCTATATCTAACTTTACAGATTCGCATTGCAAATGAATTAAATCTTTTACTCATATCGCCGCTAAACATAGAATTATAACCACACAATTGTCACTTATACATGTCGAATATCAGAAATAGTAATACCAACTGTCGTGGTAAAAAGTTATACTTCTTGTTAACTACCGTGAACATATAAAATGTACGATAGACAGAATAATCTTACCAGGAGCATAAATTTTATCTGCTTGGCACGTAACAGTCACTTTTAACAAACGATTGATAAACCGGCCCTAAATCTTTTGGAAATTATATCCATTCGGTAAGATTGAGTAAAATAAGCAGTATCACTGGCATATAGGGCAACTTCGATTCCGGTTCCTTTTGATATGTCATTGATATATAGACAGAACTGGATCGTGTCTAAGATCGATCCTTGCGCTACTCCTGCTTCGATTGTACTTTCAGAGGAATATGTTTCATTGACTTTCACAATTATTATTTTTTGCGTATGTATGAGTGTATGAGATCAATTAAATATATTGAGAATTCGCATTTAATTAATTTAAAAATAAGTCCTTTGTGCCGCACACTATCGAAAGCTTTTTCTAAATGAATGAAAGCTACGCCCACGTGTTTATTTTTATTAAATGCATCCGTTATATAGTCACATACTCTCACAAATTGTGCCGTTGTTCAGTGGCCTCTTCTAAATCCAAACTGTTCTGGAATTACTAGATTTTTAACTTTGATGTGTTCTTCTAATCTGGCACATATACTCTTTCCACAATTTTACTGATGCCATTTAGCAAGCTTATTGGCCTGTATTTTTTTGGTATTGTGGAGTCCATTCCAGCTTTTTATAGAGGAATTAGCTTGGCAGTTTTCCATTCTTCTGGAAAATAGGCTAACATTAGTATCGAATTTGTTATTTTTGTTAAAAGTACTAGTGCTTTTCTGGAGAGATTTCTTAAAACTATATTAGGAACTAAATCTATTCCTGGTGATTTTTTGTTTTTCAATTTTCTTGTTATTTTATGAATTTCTGTCGCTTTTGCAAACTTATCATTCAGGTATTTTGCTGGTTTGTTATTAAAATATTGTTTTATTTTCTTGTTTATTTTATTAGTACGACAAGTATTTCCCAAGTCTATGTTAACTTTATGTAAGTTTTATCGAATTGTAACAAAAGAAATATGGGTTTATTTGTTATTTTATGTTAAAATATGAACAACTAACCTATAAAATAGTATTAGAAAATAAAAAAGTGTAGCAAATATTTTATTTAGATAAAATATAAAAAAAACTAAATTTGTGAAAAAATATTTTCAAAAATTTAATCATAACAATAAATTCTTCAATTATCGTTCGTTAATGACTCTTGATGTGTAGTTTATTGCACTCTTAGTACTTACAGTACTGAATGTGAATAAATTTGTTACAATTCAATCAGAAAATGTAGCCTGAGCAGAAACTTCAGGTGAAAATGACAACATTAACAATATATCGCAGTAGCCTTGATTATTCCCAGAAGTACTGCCCAGATGACGAATATCAGGAACACTATGCATTTAAATATTGATTTATAGCAATATTTGTACTACAAGTATGGGGTGTATTACCAACTGTTGTCTGTTGTGAAGTGGCATATATTCGTGGAAGTGAAATTTCAGCACGAATTGATCGCCGAGGGTTATGCGAATATTGTTTAATTCCTAGGATGTCCGTTGCTTGCCCAACTTTGCTCGTGGCACATCGACTATAGCGACAACGGTTTGCACGAGAACATAAGAGGCTAGGCAAGGAAGCACTGGAGCTCCTTATTGTTCACAGATGAATCGCAATTCTATCTGTGTTCATTACATGAACAAGAATGCGCGTGAAGAAAGTCATGAGAACCGTTTTTAAAGTATCCAGAAAAACAGCATTTGACACTGGAAGTAAAATGGTATGTGCCAGTATTTCGATGTATTGAAATACTGACCTTGTTTTGCTTAAATATGGTGGTATGACGACTGTTCTGTAAATTAGAAAATGCAGACCTGTCTCCGATGTGTACCTTTTTCTCCATTTGTTCCTGAGAATTTCATCTTTAAAGTTGATAACACGCGTTCTACATATAACAACGTAGTAAATATTTGATTAATACGGTAGTCAGATCGCAACACGAAGAGTTACGAACTGTATTGAAAGTTTATCAAACTATATGGTAGAAGTCTTCATAACTCGGGGAGATAATACACACTATTACTTACAAAAAATAAATCATACCTTAGCTATGAAACCTAATTAATAAACAAAAATAATTTTGCTACTTTTATTAATTTTTCTGTTTTGGGAAATAAAGTGTTTGCTAAACTTTTTCTAATCTTACTTTACAGATCAGTTATTATATTTTAAAAAATAACAAATAAACCAATATTTCGTTTGTTATAAGTCATAAAAAAAAAAACTTTTTTAATTGCCCGGTTTTTTTTTCTTTGGGCACTAGTGTAGTTATTATGATTTTCTTCTAGAAATTTTAACCATCGTGGGTCCCTGAGACTGAGTATGTGTACAGGAGGGTTACTCCTAAAAACGATTTACCGATGTGGTGGAATATCCCATTATATATTCCATAGAATAAAAGATAGGAGTTTCAGTTCATTATTGCATCACAATAAAATTCACATTCCTAGCGTGATTAATATAAATTTCATTAGAAAGATTTAGCAATATGATTGAAAATTAAATTCTTATGTTTAAAAGCAAAGCTTGAAATTTCACAAAGTAGAAAACGTATGTTAACCCTTTCGGGGTACATATGTATATAGACAATGTTATTTATTCATTACGATGTAACATGCATTTTATATGATGTTACTAAAAGTTAGAATTTTTTCGATACAAAATTTATGAGCGTATAATAGATAAAAAAGATAAATAAATGGTGAGTATATTGTATGTATTTCGGAAACAACGAGTTGTGTTGGAGAATATAATAGTGAAAGTTCATTAGCCGGGAAAAGGAGAGTTAGAAAGGGATGAGTGGAAGCAGTCAAGCACCCCTGAACGACCACGCGTTAGAATCGGAACGCATGCGCGTGGTGCTGCGATGCGTGATACACAGTGTATGCAATGTGCGCTGCAATGACATAATCACGAGTAAGGGCAGTGGTACGGGGCATGGGACACGAGACAGCGCACAGCGGAGCAAGCGCAAGCGCGCCAGTAACGACACTTTAGTTCTTTAACCTGCGCTGGGACCTTGAACCGCGTGCCCCGCGACCCGCGCAATAAATAGGCGTCACCGACTCCGTCATAACACATGAACACAACCTCGCTCAATGTAAAATGTGTGCACTCTTCATTATCTTAGATGTAACACTTACAGCCAGCATATTCTCACCTGCATTTAATACTCTAAATTCTAAAAAAAATCTCTAAACATTGACAAAATTATTTCATCGTTAGTTCCTACAGAGATAGGTAATGAAATATGTTTTTCTTGGCTTTTTATTAGTTCTTAATAAAAATGTACGTAATAATATTTCCTATCAAAAAATCTGCGTAGGTAATGCAAGGTTTTTAACAGTATTTTCCAATAATTTTCTTTTCTTAGGGCAGAAAAAATGAGAAATATTTAACTACTATACATATATGAAAACAGTACCTAATGATATTATTTTACATTGTCCAGTATTCGTAAAAAAATATTGGTTCATAACTTCACTTACTACATGTAACGATATCCATAATTATACTTTTCTACCTTTGATTATAGTGTTCATTGTCCAGTGACTATTATTACAAAATATAAGAAATATTTTATAAATAAATTTTAAATCTTTAGTTACTTATTAATCAAGAATCATTCAGTTTTTTTTTTTTGTAGATAATGAAATAATAGGTTATGCCCCTTAGATTTGTTCTTAAGTAATAATTCTCACTTAAAATTTTCATTCCGCATACCGTCATAAAATTTACATATCAAAATTATTATTTCATTATTTAAATATATTCTCAGTTTTTAATTTCTTTAATATTATCATACAAAGTCACAAGAACTATATGAACCCAAAATATGAGCTTTTTGACTTTTGACATACCTACATATTATTCTGTTGAAATAGGGCCTATTGTTTAAAATATTAGTTAATAAATCAAAAAATAAATACACACATTAGAACTTGTATTTTCTTTTTCGTTTATGGTAATATGTTTTTCTTTCATTTTACATTATGTAAACAGGTTAAACTTGATAATAATAAAGCAGGGTATAGTAAACAAATTACTATTAGTTACATTTTTATTTATTTTAAAATTATTTATGGAATATTAAATTTATATTTGGAGTACCTAATATTTTAAGGTTTTGTTTTAATCTATTTGCTATCACTAGACTGAGACATTGTATTCTGAAAAAAATATCTAGCATTTTATAAAATAAACAATGTAATTTGATATTTAAAGGTTATGCGACATGCCTATCTCAAATAACATTTAGTATTTTATTTTTTGAAGGAAGCTTCGTTTATACTAATTAGTACAATGGATGAATTTTTAATTGTCAGTAAAATGCTTAAGTACAGTAATATTATTTTAGTTTAAGACAAACTGTGCAAAGAAGCGGAGCTTGTGTAAAACGTAACGGATATGAATTACGTTTCAATAACATTTTACGCTCAGTTCACGTTCAATACCTATGCATACTTGAATTCTAATGAAGGTAAAACTGCTGAAATTGAAACCAAGAGTATTAATTAATTTTATTCAGTATTTTTACTTTCTATCCTAAGTATAAGGGACTAAACAGATAATGGCAGATTGAACGCAATTAAGACAAACTGTTGATTAATGGTATTGCCCTGTACCTATATTATAAGTAAATGCACGTTTTATAAATATTAAATTTTGTAACACCCTTACACGAAATTTCGTTCGGTGTACAAGTAAATTAATTTTACTATAAAAAAATATGTCAAATAACAGATTACTAAACTGAATGCTATCGCCCAACAACAGTTCCGTTATATTCGTTATATGTTTTTCACGAAAAAGCTATAAAATTTTTGAGCAGTACTAGGGAAAGAAAATAATACGTAATTTAATTTTAAATTTAAATGTGGTAACGGAGATTCCTGTTATTATTTATTTAAAAAACGTAAATATTAATGAGTATCATAAAAATGTAATTGAATGATCATTGGCTCGCAGGGCAGTAACGTTGACAGAATGGTGACAGACGGTTGGAATACATCCGAGTACCCCTTGCCGCCCTCCGGCCCGCGGCCAGACGCGCCTACTCAAGGTCAACTGCATCGGCCGTCGCCACTTGCCACCACCGATACCTAGGACCGCTACCAACGCCACCGCCGACACCTGTCTGCCTTACAGTCTGCAAGACCTTTATCATCTCTTCTTATATTCAAATTCTTTTATTGTTTTATGCATTTTACTTAATATTAATTTATTACCTATTTAAGTAATAGTATATACAAAACTTAAATCATGAGTTGTGCTATTTCGGGGAAGATGTAGCATACGTACAGATATATTATTATTTTAAATATTATGGAAAAAAGTTATAAACGAAGTTTATTTTAAATTAAGATATCTATAAATCTGCGATATAGGTTTTTCTACAGACTGTTCCATTTTCACGTAATGGTATGTAACTTTATATTTTCAAGTGGAACATCCTATAAGAAGAAAAAAAAGTTCTAGTATTAAGTAATGTATACAGAGTGTTTCCTTTAAAACAACCAGCGCTTTTTTGGGCGAACTAATGACTTTAGAGAAAAATGTTATAAACAAAAAATTACCAGGGAAAAGGGCTTAATTTATGAGGAATAATAAATAAAAAATTCAACCAGTGGTTCTCAAACGGTAGAATAAAATTATATTTTTTTAAATGGCAACCTATATAAATTTTTTGTCCATTAGATAGAGAGTTTTTTTTCTGATTTCAACGATATAAATATGATATGGGGTTGTATAACAATTATTTCGAGAAAAATGATATTAAAAATCAGAAATAATTCTACATATATATAGGGTGTTTCAAAAAAAGTGTAAAACATTTTAAGGGCATGTAGTACTGACCAAAATGAATAAAAAAGCTTTATCAACATAGGTCCGATCTTCAGCTGTTTCCGAGAAAAACGAAAAATCGAAGACAAACTGACAAAGATAGTGATTGAACAAAATTTTGTCTACGTCAGTAAATAGAGTAGAAAAAAAACAATACAATTTTATATAAAACATTTTTCTCAATTTCTAATAGTTACGAAGTTATTTGTTATTTATTAAATATTTGCGAAGCATTTAACTTAATATAATTTTTTGATTTTTCAAAAAAAACAAAAGCACATGTAAGATAACCTCTGAAAGATAAACAAAAAGTCTCATTTAGTCGAAGTCATAACTCATAGTTTTCGAGATAGCAAGGTAAACCCCGTAAAATCTCATTTTTCACTACTGTATATCTCGGAAACTATTTATGATTGGACCTATGTTGATTAAACTTTTTTACTCATTTTGGTCAATACTATACGCCCTGATTTTTTTTACCTTTTTTTAAATACCCTGTATATATATACTAAGTGACCACGCAAGAATGAACCAGCAATTATCTCCGTTATTAAGCGAGACAGCGATTATCTTCAAATAAACAAATTTAGTATAGGCAATATGGGCAATAAGATGTCGTATCAAGAAGCGTTCTGTTACTTCCGGTTCCGGAGTATGTAATACCAACTTTGAAATTTCAAATGGAACATAATATATTTTTTTATGTTTTTGAAAAGTACATAAAATTTTCTTTACTTACAATCGTAGTAAATTAGTAGTATGATGGTATTTTTTGAGATAAATTCATTTATATAACCAAGGCAACAAATCCAATAAAACAAAATTCCACACTTTCTTGACTTATTTTGTAAGATATTTCAAACGTCCGCCATTTTACTTTTTAATAATACAACGTCCTACTTGTTTACTATCATTGTAAAGCAAATTTTGTGTACTTTTCAAAAATATAAAAAAATTAAGTATGTTCTATTTGAAATTTCAAAGTTGGTATCACGTACTTCGGAACCGGAAGTAATAGAACCCTTTTTGATTCGACATCTTATTGCCCATATTGCCTATAATAAATGCGGGCATATCAATATTGGATCGCTTAATTCCTGCTTTTTGGAATTTAAAGATTTTCTATATGATCAAAATTTTGACATTTTAGCTGTCACTGAAACATGGATAAGTGATACCTCCCCAGCTGATCTATTTCATATTGAAGGCTACAAATTAATTAGTTTACCAAGAGTTGACAAACGTGGTGGTGGTATCGCTTTCTATATTCGCTATAACGTTCATTATAAAATATTAAATACCTCATTTGTTACGAAAAATATTGTCGAACATTTATGGATCCCGATTACAAACTTAAATTGTACGCTAATTGTTGGTGTTGTGTACAATCCACATTGTCAGTTTTATAAAGATCTCAGTATTTTGGAATCCATATTTGCAGAATATGCTACAATGGCGGACTGTATTATATGTACTGGAGATATAAATGTTAATTTATTAATAAATGATACACGTTCCCTATTTTTTAAAAATTTGTTATCTGCGTATGGAATGTATCAATTGATTGATAAATACACGCTACCAGCTTCAAAATCTCTTTTGGATATTGTAGCTATATCTAATCCATCCTTATGTTCCATTGCTGGTGTTATTGAATGTACTAATCTTACAGATCACACTTGTGTTTATTGTATTTTAGATCTACCTAAACCGGTTTCGTCATTTAAAAATATCATTTTTAGAGATTTTAAGAACATTGATTTTGGATTTTTTTTTTTGAGGATTGTCAAAAGGTACAGTGAAATAATATTATACAATTAAATAATATTAAACATAAGTTAGAATTTTTGAACAATAATATTATTGCAATGACAAACATGCGCCCATAAAAATTGCCAGGGCCTCTAAAAATTATTGTCCATGGTTCACTCCTGTGATTAAAGTTATGTAACGTAAAAGAGATAAAGCGTTTATTGATTATAAGAAGCATAGAACAGAAGCTAAATACAACTATTACAAACAGCTGCGCAACTTAACAACTGCTGCTATTCGTAAAGAAAAGCAGGCTTTCTTGGAGTGGGAAATAAACAATAGTGTTAGAGATTCTGGTAAACTATGGAATAATCTTAAACGTTTAGGTGTAACTAAAAACGTATCAGAAAAAAATATTCCAGAATCACTTTACGAATCAGAAAAATATGGGCAACATTTATTAACTCAAACAGGTATAAGTACAGTTGATCTTAATTCGAAGAATTTTTATTTAAATGGCAGCCTTTTAATTTTAGAAGTATAGACAGTGAAACCGTGGTTAAAATTATACAAGCGATAAAATCAAATGCAGTAGGTATAGACGGTATATCACTAAAAATGATTAGAATCATATTACCCATTATTGTGGATTACATTACCCATATTGTTAACACATGTATTCTGGAAGGTGTGATACCTGATGTTTGGAAGATAGCAATTATTAAACTAATAGCTAAAGTTCGGAACTGTTCTACCTTTGATGACCTGAGACCTATCAGTATCCTTCCAACTTTGTCTAAGATTCTTGATAGAATATGTTGTGATCAAATTATGTTATATGCAGTGGAAAATAACATTTTGCCAACTAATCAATCTGGATTCAGAACTGGACATTCCACAAACACATGCCGTTTAAATATTGTAGATAATTTATTAGAGAACTATGATAAGTCTATCATCTCATTATTAATTCAGATTGACTTTTCCAAGGCTTTTGATCACAGCATGCTCCTCGCAAAATTAAAATACTACAATTTTTCTGATTTAGCAGTAGAATGGTGTAAAAAATACTTGACGGATAGATTCTTTCAAGTATGCATGTCCTCGAAGGTAGAATCAAATAATTCTCGTAACTTTAATATTTTGTGCGGTGTTCCACAAGGGTCCATTTTAGGACCTTTCTTTTTCCTTATATATGTTGCAGATATGCCATCTGTACTTAATTTTTGTACGGCGCATACGTACGCTGACGATACCCAAGTATTAGCTTGCTTCCATAAATCCACAGCCACAGTACATAAATGAACAATGTGCAATAGTAAATAGTGAACTTGATAAACTAGCAGCATGGATAAAAAATAACGGCCTCAAAATTAACGCAAGTAAATCGTCTCTTCTTGTAGTGGGTAATTATGGTAATATACCCGATATTATTTTGGATGGCGAAACAATTAAGCGTACATCTACCACTAAAATTTTTGGTCTTAATTTTGACAGAAATTTAAATTTTAGTAATCATTTGAACCAAAAACTCTGTGATGCTTGGCTCAAATTACGTCACCTTTTTCACTTCAGACATGACCTTAGTCCTACAATCAAACTACGGCTAGTGAACACCTTGATATTGCCACTATTTGATTATTGTGCTTGTGTTTATGTACCAAACCTAACACAAACTGACAAAAACAGAATCACCCTTCTAGAAAACAGTTGTTTACGATTCGTTAACAGGGTACGTAAATATGACCACATAAGCGAATTTCGAGAGTTAGCTAATATACCGACTACATGCCCTTAAAATGTTTTACACTTTTTTTGAAACACCCTATATATATATATATATATATATATATATATATATATATATATATATACCGGGTGTCTCAAGCAATTCTTGACATACGTGTTTAACATGGAAAAACAATTTTTTGTAAATAAAAAGTCTCCGCCAGAAAATTTAGCCATAATATTGGGCATGATAATAGTACATTACCTTGTGTGAGTTACTTATTATCAGGGCAAGAAACCGAAAACATTATCGGTTAATGGTTAACCAAAATCGAGAACTTAATTTTTAAAATGGTTTTCGTTCAAAAACCGGTTTACTATTTCCTTAACCGGTTCTTATATTGGTTATGTAAACCGGTTATATTAACCGGTTTATAAAAAATAAATTAAATTTTATGACAGATAAATATACATTTGTTTATTAAGCTTTTTTGTTTTAATTCCATGGCTATCACTATTTTTGAGTTGATTTTCGACATTTTCATACCTAATTTTTGCTGTTACAAAGCATGCAAAATTAATTTTTTCTTCAAACGTCATAAAAGTAGCATCTTTTGTGACTTGATTCACAAGGTAGAAGTTTAATTTCTACGCCGCCGGAGTAGAAATAGCTAATTTCTACGCCGCCGGCGTAGAAATAAAATAAATAAATATCCATAGAAACTATACAGAATCAACGAATAAGAAGTTGTCTCAATAAAAGAAACCTGTAATATCGCCCTAAATGTCACTATAACACGCTTGGTAACCTAAGAATAAAGTTACTAATACGATTCATAGCTGTCAAATTTAAATATATAACCTGTGAATTGAAATATAAACAGAGTTTACTTTTGAGGAAATAACATTATTAAAGAATAGCAAACTTACAGATTACAATTATTACAGGGACGGTAATCAACATAAGAATACTTAGAATTAAAGTGATAAGAAAAGATTATATTGATTTGCAGTGATTCGTGGACATATCTTTCAGCCACACTATTAGATTTCCATCCAATTGAACTTCAGGCGACTTACATTACATTATAATCCTTCAAATTCCGACATAATTGCACACAAGGAGGATATAAAATTGCACAGATTTTATGTAAACGTCAAAACGTGAAAAAATTCATTTCAATGTTTATAACCAAAAGGGAACAAATAAGTATCCATAGCTACAGGGCAATTGAAATCGCAAACGTGTCGCAAACGTAATTTACGTAAAATGTAACGTCAGTAGTAGATATTTTTCTTTAAATATTTACGTTTGAAGAAAAAATATAATGTGTCATTCGGAGTAAAAGTGTCTTTGTGTGCCTCGCGTGCATTTATCCGACTCGCTTCGCTCGTCGTTTAAACTACCACGCTCGTCACACAAAATCTCACTTCTACTCCTAATAACACAATATACTATTGTTTATTGATTCAAATACAATTTTTTATAATCCACAACTTTTGTAGTATCTAAAATAATTTAGGAAGTAACGCGCAAGAAAAACTGTTTTCCTATGTTAAATGCCTGTGTAACGGATTTTGAGGGTCACCCTGTATATTTACTAAATAAAATAATAAACTAATAAATACAAAACGCAATACGAGTATTACCGGAGAATAACGTATTACGTACAAGCACGAATAAGCATGGTCAGACTTCGGCGCAGTACGTGCTAAGAAGGTGCGCAAGGAAACAGCATCCGGCTAAATCGTGATTTATATTTAAAATTCCCTATTTTTCAGAAACGGTTTAAAAAAACCGGTTTTAATTAATTTTGTTAACAGTTACCGGTTTTTTTAGTAATTAATAATATCGGTTACGGTTTCGGTTAAAAATCAAAATTTTAGACCCAAAATATTGGTTAACCAGTTTTTTAAACCGGTTAAAAAAACCGGTTTCGTGCCCTGCTTATTATCAATTACTTTATTATTATTGCATAAATTGGAAATAAAAAAAATGTATTTAAATAAATAAATGTTGCAGTACTTTACGACGTAATATAAAAAAAAATCAATTGTCTTCCGTGGCACAATGGTTAGCATGGCTGGTTATGGAATATTAATTTTTATTGATTTGGTTTCAATTCTCCAACAGGACAATTTTTTTAAAAAAATTATTGAACTTCTAAAAATCTGTCTCTTATTTCCTATCACAATCATTTACAAACAATAATAACTTTATAATCAATAAAGGGAAAATAATTAACAAAAATTGATTACAGCATTCAAAAGAGTGATATAATAAAAATGCATTATATTTTCTTTGATGTCAATAACTTTGTTTTTTATAAATACAGTAAAAATGCAATACATGCACATGTTCTTTATCTATTTCAGTTATTTTTTAGTAACAAGAAAAGAATATATAATGTATTTTTATTATATCATTGTTTTCATTGTTGTAATTATTTTTTGTTAATTATTTTCTCTTTATTTATTACAAAAGTATTATTATTTCTAAATGTACAATAATAATAAAGTAATTAATAAATAACGTACAGAAGTTAATGTACTATTATCATGTCCAATATCTTGGCTTAATTTTCTGCCGGACACTTTTTATTTACAAAAAACTGTTTTCCCATGTTAAACGCCTATTATATTATCTAGCAAGCTGTGAAAACAGTTTAGATAATATTAAGAAATATTTAATGAATTGTTTAAATAGTTAGTTATTTTTGTAAGATTCTATATTGTTACAAAAAAAAAATATTAATTTATTATCACAGCCTATCGGATACGGCTTAACAGGTTAATTATTAACAATTTTCTCTTATGTTTTTTGTAATTTATTTTTTCAATGAAAATTCACTTCAAGCACATCGTTCAATTGGTAATTTTACATAAAATCCAAATATTTAAAAATATATAAGCTGTTCCATTTGAAATATGAAAGTTAATATCATTTCCGGTTTAACCGGAAGCGACTATCATGTCAAATACAATGATTTGTAAGCCCCTAAGCCTAGTTTACAAATATGTAGAGGGAATTAAAATAATATATACAAATACAAAAGTTTTTTGAGTAGCCCGTTTTTCAGTGTCAGCCTATATAAAAAACTGAAAAACGGGCTACTCAAAAAACTTTTGTATTTATATATATATATATATATATATATATATATATATATATATATATATATATAT